>MU551532.1:2898446-3014236 GCA_024362625.1 Silurus asotus
CCTCTATCTCTCTCTTTTTTTTTCAGTGTTCTGTTCATATATTATGATATTCTGTTTATATAGTTTATAAATATATATATATATATTTATAAAGTGTATAAGTAAAAATCTATGTACCAGACATATCATATAAACTCGAATCTAATCTGAATTCGATTGCATGCGTCTACGTGCGAAAACCACACATGTATGTCTTTTGGGTTTGGTAAGCAGATGGGGATTTAATGATTATGACAAGATGATATGACACTGCTGATTGGTTATTTAGTAGCTGACGGTGTTAGAACATTCAACAAGTAAGCAAAGAGTCGGAAGTTTACACCACCATGCTCTATGCTCTGTTATAATAACAGCTTTGCTTCACAGGGTTTGGGATTGTTGATTATAACAGTGGGCAGCAGATGTGCAGTAATTTGAATGGAGATATAAACGGTTACTGTACAGATAAAACTGAAACATTGCTGTAATCCTGCTTCACTGTTTGGTTCTGTGTGGGTTTCCTTAAGGATCCATGGTTTCCTCTTACCTACTCAGCAGTATGTAAATTAGTCACTAGGAAAAGTAGATTGAATGGGCATGTGGGGTCTGCTGGTATCCAATTTAGGATGTATTTCCACCTAGTTGTCAGTGTTCTCCGAGCAAACCCTTTTTCCTGATCTTAATAACAACTAAACTGGACTGCAGTGACTGTGTCAAAGTTCACAGTATTTCAGACTTGGTCCAAATTTTCACTTTCATATCGCTCACCTTGAGCAATGCTTTATTTTTTATCACAATCCTTCAACAGACCTCAGTTATGCAGCACACATGAAATGGTTGTCTTGTGCACCTCAACTCCTTCAGAGTGGCTGTTGGTCTCGCCTTTGCTTCTTTCCCCAATCTCTGGATGGTGTGATTCCTCCTGTACTTCCTCACCAAGTATCCAACATTACTTACTAGGATGTCCTCTTAAATATAATACTTACACTTTTTCAGACTAACGGTCTCTTAAAAGACAGTATATGTAAGGTGTATTTTGGTCAAAAAATGGTATACATCACAGGCAAATAGTCGATTATATTATAAACAGGAAGTTGTGTCCATATAAACAAAACATCTGGATCTCTAAGAATGTAGTGGCCTAAATACTTATGCAAGTTTTTGCAAGTCCTCATGTATTTATGTAACACGAGTTTGCGGTAAAAAAAATAAGGTCTGAAAGAAAGTGTATGTCATTTCAATCCCAGTACTGCTATAAGGAAACAAACTGCTTTCCCATGAATTTGTTCTGTCTCTGAAACTGTGTATTACGCTGTGAGAACAGTTTATTAATATATCTTGAAGGCAAATATTTGAAAACCTTAACTTTCAAATGAGGCCATGGTGATCAAGAGATAAGGAAAACCCTGCATTATTATACAATGTCAGTAGATTTATAATGTGCTGTCTCTGATAGATAGAATTATGCATGCGAGTGCAGATAAATATGCAAATATATGTACAGCATGTAATATATAAGCGGATAATTGTAAAATAAATATAAAGGCTTTGGGCGAAGTATAAATGTGTGGGAGCTGGTGAGCAAGTACACTAAGAACGAATATAATCATTTATGTGAGCATATATGAGAAGTTATATTAGTGCAGGATGTGTGTAAGGCACAATATATGTATGTGTAGAGAATATAAAAATGTAACTGTATAAATTATACACTGCGTATATACTGATGATATTTAGATACGAGAATAATCTAGGAATTTATACAATTAATTATATACAGGTAAAAAAAATGAAATGATTGATAATATCGACAATTCTATTATATACAGAATGAATGTACAGAATAATATAGAAATAAATGTAAACATTTTTAATATGAAACTAATTGTATAAAATTGTGAAAATTCTCGACTTAACATCAATGTTGTTCGTTGATCTTCCGCCTTGGTCAATGAATTTAGAACATGTGTACACGTGTTTACAGGGAAAACTTTAGGATTTAGTTTTTGGAATGTATGTCTGTTTACAGTGCTCATCAAATTCCAGGATTTTCCACAGAAACCGTGTTTTGCTGAGGCCTTCAATGTATTTAAGTTAAAAGTACAAGATCTAAATTGGAAACACTTACCGCAAACAGGAAGTGCAGTGTTGGTGATGTGGAAAAAATATAACAATTAAAATGTATATCATGTGATAAAACTAAAGAAAAATGTTGAATGTTGGGAAAGTGAACTAAAATCCGACATGGGGTGAACCTGCAGAACCTGCATTGAACAGAAACATGACAGAAATGGCGGTCAGCAACAAATATAATAGCATTAGCTTAAACATGATAGATACAAGGTATAGAGACAGAACTCAATCCAAGCCTGAGGAAAAATGTTGACATGAAGCAACCTCAGTGGTATACTTAGAGCCTAGGGTGAAATCACTGACTGTTCCTAATACTGAGGAAAGCTCATGTCCCAAGACTGGAAAGCCCTGGGGGTAAACATGACATAGCGGAGGTTCAGAGGGTGTGCTCAATACAGAGGGAGACTGCTGACCTAAAACTGGCTGGAGTCTGATGATGAAAGTAGTAGTTAGGTTTTGTCTGGGGGTATTAAACCAAAGTAAGGCTGAATGGAGCATCTAGCTGTTGCTACACATTGTATTTTTATTTGTCTTTTACAGAATTGAGAATTAGATCAACTGTAACAGCAACTAAAACTGAGGATCCTGAGAGATTCTCCGGAGGCACAGAGGGTTTATACACTAGGGTTTATGTCACAGTCAAAAACTGAGCAAGGAGTGAAAACAGAAATGAATAGGAACCGAAATTACAGTGCATATGCTAAGCCTGGGACTGAAGCTGTGGCACAGACACAAAGTCCCCCAAGCTGAGCTGATGGGGACCCTTAAAAAACTGCCTCTCTGTAATTGTTGGAGGAGCACTGCTGTTAAAAAAAACCCCACAATTTCCTTCTGTTATCACACTGATTTAAACATTTTTTAACATTTTCCCCGCTGTTACATGAATTCAATCTTTGCTTGTGTAGAGAATTTGGGCTCAGTTTTGAGCTCAGTTTTCCTGCTCCTTTCTCTCATATTTTTATGGCAAATACGCCAAGAACTGCAACCAATTTGAACAGGTTACAGGTTTTGGCCTGTAAAATAGCACCTGAGCTGAGTTAAGTGAAACGCAACCTGACACCCCACTTTGACTGAAAGCTACATGGTGACCCTTTTTTTCTTGGTACAACCTTCAACCCTTGCACTTTAAGGTTTCGATCCAAATGTTAGGTTCCCAGCTCATTTATTAGTATGGTGGAAATATTTGCCTTTTCAGGAAGAGCTCATCTTACCAGATGTCCTAAATTTAGTCAAGATCTCAATCATATTCATTCTCGAAAAGAACAACCAGTGGCTTTTGTGCTGCCAAATCCACTGACAAAAGGACAAATTCGCTGGATCCTGTGACAAAGTCTTCTCAGAAAGAGGACAGTGAATGTGAACATGTGAACTGTGTGACTGATCTGTACAACCCAGACTCAACACACACTCGTACTCACTTTGCACCCCCATGTCTTCAATACCACTCACATTACATCACTTCATTACCATAAACTGTTTACAACAGGTTTACTGGCAGAGCTATTTTTTTTGTATTTTGTGTTTTGTGTATTTGTGTTGTCTTTGCAATGTTTGCACCAGGTTGCACACATGCCCTTTACACTTATCAGTCCTTAGCCCTGTGTTTTCTGTGATTGTATCTTGTAAGTAGGGAGGCACAGGAGGAACGTTGTGTCATTTCACTGTGCAATGCGTCAACTATATATGGTTGAAATGACAATAAAAGAGAGAATCTGTACATAGAATGCAGGAAGAGCTCTGGCTGTTCAGACCACCCATGCAGTAAGAAGACAAATATTCGTTATGATCTGATAACTCTTATTTACACGCTTATCCTAAGCAAACGTCTTGCTGTTGCTTTGATCATGTGATGATTGTCACATGCAGTATATGTTATACCTCAGTAATTTAATGACCCACAGCTATAATGATACAATGATCAAGGTGAGGTAATTATATAAAAAAAAAAAAAAGCCACACAGGCTTGGGATTAAAGTTGTTATTGCTGTAAACATGGTGACCGTCACCTCGATATGCCTCTGTGATTTCTCTTCTTTAATTTTAACCAGCAACCTGATACATTTTATTGAGCCTATATAAACAGCACAATTTAAAGGCAGATCATTCGGGAATATTATTCGGGATCCATTGATTTCCATGTAGACTGTAATTTGTAATGTGGTTTGTCGGATCTTGGTGAAGTATTTGAACATTTATAAAGCAAACAATGCACAAAAATATAATAACAATCACCTCATCTGTGGAATCATCACAATAAAGGTTAATCTACACTGTCATAAAATACAGTTTTTACTTTTTCTGTTTTAAAGACTGTTCTGTTCTTATTCATCACTCTAATGTTCTCCTTTAATCAGGGTCTTTCTAAAAGCTGTCCTGTTCCTTTCTTCAGTTTGTTTTGTAAATACTGTAGTACTTTATGCTGGCGAGCTGCCCAGCGTTGCCCCGTGTAGTGTACGGTCCCTGGTGAGATCTTGATCTTCTGTTAGTGTTTGTGTAAATGTTCTCATGTTCTCTTCATGTCTGAATGGGTTTCCTCAAGGTTCTCCAGTTTCCTTCCCACCTCCCAAAAATATGTGTGTGCAGTGTCCAGTGTTTGATGGAATTCCATACATTCCCATCTTATACCTAGTGTTCCCAAGGTAAGTGAATTGTGTGTTCTAACTCTTTGAGCTGCTCTGCTTTTTCTTCATTGTATTATTATTTGTTTTACA
The DNA here is from genome assembly GCA_024362625.1 of Silurus asotus. NCBI lineage: Eukaryota > Metazoa > Chordata > Actinopteri > Siluriformes > Siluridae > Silurus > Silurus asotus. The sequence continues at coordinate 2,903,270 of MU551532.1, forward strand.
GACACTTTTTTCCCCTTTCTGTAGGTGTTCCTAATGTCCCAAAGAGGACAGGATATGGTTGCGTTCATCACCAAAGTCTAGCCAATATCCCCCTCTAGTGGGTAAAAAATATTTAACCCAAGAGTGAAACAACTTTTTTGCTTTTATCTTCAAAAAAAATGTTATATATATGTATTATAAAGTTAAATTAAGTCTCCTGAATGTGTCATTTGGCAAACAACAATTTTAAGGTGCATCAATTTATAGTCTGCCACATGGTCATTTTGGATTTAAATAATTACAATTTATTACAAAAATATTACACGGACGTCTATATATTACATGTGCACTTGTAAGTCAATAAGTGATGTCCATATGATAATTTGAGATACATAAAACCACATAATATTCCGCATAGTAAAGCGAAATAAAACGAAAATAAACACGCGTAAAAGTCACGTGAATAAAGAATGAATCAAGTGTCAAATAAAACATCATGTGGAAATGTTGACAAGTGAAGTGTCTAAATGCCACATCTGGAAATGTATCATGTGACATTGTCTTTGTGCAGAAGGCAAGATTGTCCATAATAATAATAATAATAATAATAATAATAATAATAATAATATTGTTAATAATAAGTATTGTTTTTTATTATTTGCTGTGGAAAATGGCACAATGGTAAATAATACTAAAATACAGATTGGGTTTGTCCTTATTTTGATTTTAGAGACTGTCTCAAATTCCTTCATAAATACATTACACATAATAATGGAGACAGACAGCAAAAGAAACAGAAAGAGAGAGAGAGAGAGAGAGAGAGAGAGAGAGAGAGGGGGGAGAGAGGAGGATAAGAAGGTGAATGAAGTGCACAGTGCTCGGTGGGCCTGGGTCAGGTTTCTGGGTCACTCTCGGCAACAGCACTTTGTTCAGATTCAGTCTGGGTGACTGCAAATCACTGGGCCAGAACCAACATAGTCCACCCACTTCTGGCAAGTGTGTGTGTGTGTGTGTGTCACACTGAGTAGAGAGAGGGAGGAAAAATAGGGTGACACTCCTCCTGTAAAAGGTATAGCTTTATATCCAGTACATGAATCCTGATTCCAAAAATTGGTCTCTTGATTCTGGTGTTTACTCAGACGGAATTAGCTGAACTCGAAGAAAAATCACAGGCAGCACAATCCTGACACATCTGGTAAATCGTCTTTCTAGAGTTTTCTGAGTAAAAGATCATTTCTAGGGAATCCTATTTCTGGGATTTAGACGAGATTGTGTATAATGATAGAGGTCAAATTGATAATGAAATAATGCAAGCCGTTTCAAAGGTGTTTTGAATATTGGTCAGATTTTAATTCACAAGTTAATAATATAATAATTAATATACAATATTATAAATAATTAATTAATTATATTATTAAGTAATTGTGCACAATGCTATTTATTAATGAATAGCATTTACCATGAATAAGATGGTGGTATATCGCTTAAGACAGATACTTAGAGCAACTTACTCTATTTTTTTTGTAACATAGCATATGCATTAGAGTAAATGTAGATGTGCATGGATATTACCTTTTCTCTGTTCAGACATATACAATCGAAAAGGGACAAGCATTAAATCTGGATGTCTGATGAGCTGTTTCATACTTGTATATCTTTAGTTTAGTTGTATCTTTGGTGTCTTAACTGTGAATGTGTATTTATTTTTACTATCTATCTATCTATCTATCTATCTATCTATCTATCTATCTATCTATCTATCTATCTATCTATCTATCTATCAAAAAAAAAATTATATATATATATATAGAGAGAGAGAGATAGACCTTCACAACATTGATCATTCAAACTATATACTGCATATATTAATTAATTAATATAATATTAATAAATTAATATTGCATAGTTTTTCCCCTTGTGTTGTGAGCCCTTTTTTAATGTATTATTTATTTATTTATTTCATTTTTTTAACACAAGAAAGACAGTCCTATAGTACATACAAATGCATTTTCAAAGCTTTTCAAATTAGGATATATATATCAGACAGAGAGCCTGAGAAACCGAAAGAGAGAGATGAAAAAAGATAAAGAAGTAGAATGAGGCTTTTTAGGCAAATGGTTCAACAGCTACTCCTTTCTTTACAGGGTCATAGTGAACCCCATTAAGGGCTTACCACTCGAGCACAGCCTGAGCTGTTACTCTACCAGAGGCTAAACACACCTTGGGCTCAGATGGCAGACATGCCCTCCCTTTACAAAAGGGGAAAGGAGGGCAAACATGCAGACATATGCTAAGTGTAGCTACACCTAAAGCAGAGTTTTTGTCCAAGTTTGAATTTTGCATTCGAAGACTTGATTAAAACAATTTCTTCTTGAAATCTTAGCTGCGACTGATTGTTTGGTTGTTGGGGTTGGATTGTGATAGAGGCTCTTCCCTGTCTTACCCTATATCTTCTCAAAGCTTGAGAAATTAAGGGGTATGGGGTGGCCAGGGGGCAAGCTGAGGGCCTTTGCTAAGTAAAAGGGTTGAGTGGATGGAAGGTAAAGTGAGCACAATGGCTGAGGCTTTTGAATAGTGGAGTAATACCAATAGGTCAGTGTGGAGTAGTTCACTCCGGAAAGACTCTTCAGTATCAAGATCTTGTATAATTTAGTTGCATGGCACTTTTTCGATGAAAAGGGAAAATCTAGTCTCCCAGCTGTTGATTTTTTTTTATTTTTAGAGATTCTGCCTATATTAGAATGTTTGAGTAATATGGTTTACTGCATGTGTTCTCCCTTCTGAACCCCAACTCATTAATATGTTCTTCGCTCATTTTACCTGCACAGATGATTCATTAGATAATCGCTTTCGTCTAAAAAAAAAAAAAAAAAACAGAAAGAAACAGCTCAGGTTTAGGCTATGGTGAGATTATCAGTGCTCTTTTGGGCAAAAGCTTTTTTGGAGTAACACCAAATAGCTTGGAATACATCTCTGATTCCCTGAGCTAACACATGGGGTAAATCTGAGATCTAAAAAACAGAGAGAAGGAATAGCCAAGAGTTAAAATTAGACCTTAGATGACTTTGTAGGTATAACAATTACTGACCGTGTCCCATCTGTTGCAGTGAATGTATACCTCACTAGAGGTGGGAAGTAACGAAGTACAAATACTTACAGTACTTAAGTAGATTTTTCTGGAATAAGTACTTTACTTCACAACTTTTTTTTTTTAGACAACTTTTAATTTTACTTATTAGATTTTTAAAGCAGTCATCACTGGTGTATCATTTCCTGGCTCTCACACGACACAGACATAGACTAGTTGACGAAGCAAACAATAAGCAGGCACAAGGCAACAAGAAGTTAGCGATGTAAACATGACTGAGAACAGAGACCTTCCTGACCACCTGATCCATATTTCTCCATGTCAATGTTGCTTGGAGTATTTAAAAAAAAACAATGTATTATTATATGGTACTTTAGGTTGTAGTAGTAGTAATTCATTTGATTTTACTTCAGTTGGTGTTTGATAATGGTGATGGAGACACTTTCTAACACTTGTCCAAAATCCTTCTTAGGTGGTGAACCACAGTGGGAACCACATTGAGACAGAGCATAAGATTGACATAATTATTAAACCATTCATTCCCTTATCTACGGTATAATGTCTATATGGACAATAGAGCAGTGAGTTCAATGACAGAATGAAGCAGCATAAATCATTCAGCCTGCTTTTGGTAACATAGCATCGTTTTCATCCAGTGTCCAAATCCCTACGATTGCTGCTTAAACCCTAAAGCTTGGCACCTGGTCGTTCACTGGGGTTTGATAAAAGTGCTGAAGAAATTCTTCCCATATTGAATGACTAGTCTCAGTGCCCTGACTCCAGCTGGCAGCCTGTGTCTTTTTTCTTGTTTTTTGGCTGTCTACTAGATGGAGTGATTCATGAGGGTGCTGTATCCCATGTCATGGTACACATGAGAGGTAAAGAAACTTGGCCACTGTTACAGGGTTCTGCATTAGCCAGTTCTAGGGCATTAGGATTGGGGTCCTCATTATCACATTATTGTTAATGGATATTCAATATTGTTAATTAAATGTATAATCTCAGATTTGTATATCTGCAAAACCCAACAAACATTTTCAGCATATGTCGTTATACAGAGAGAATTTTTTACTTATTAATCGATTTATACAACTGAGTTTACATTGAGCTGAGATTACAATCTCTGAGCAGGAATGGCAAAAGTACACACATTCTTTACTCAAGTATCAGAGATACTCTGTTAAGATTATGGTAAAAGTTGAAGTACTGACTACACTTTTTACTCAAATTTATTACCCGTTTTAGTGTCACGCTGGTAGCCGGACATCACGTCATATTAATATATTAATACAAAAGAATTTCTAATTATGTTACCTAACAAATGTATCCAGGTTAAATTTTTATCATGTAGAACACAAGCAGAGAAAAGCTGATTATGATCAGGTGATCAGGAACGTCTCATCCATGTTAGCCTCATACATATTGCTGCCTTCTGAATTGCTTGTTGTTAGCTTCACAGGCTATGGTGCATAAATGGTGCAACGACAAGAAATAGGTTGATGGGCTGAAAAGGCACGCGATGTGAAGATAAAATATTGTTCATGTCACCAAATAGATTAAAACTCAAGTAATGGTTTATGGAGCCTGGTTTACAAAGGTAAGAAATAGAAAGTACAGATATTTGTGTAAATAATTTAATGAGTGAAAGTCAAAAGTTAAGTGTAGTGAAGTGAAGTACTGATACCAGAACAATCTACTTAAGTACAGTAACCAAGTATTTGTATTCATTGGTACTTCCCATTCTCTGTCATTGAGCTCAATCTCTAATGTTATTGAACACATGAAGATTTTATTTACACGTTTTATTTTACTTTGAATTAGGCAAATAATTACTTTGACATTAAAAATGACCCTTTGACCCTTTATTGCACCACACATTTTACCCTGAATAAAATATTTTAGTTAAAAAGTTTTTTTTATTAGCTAACCTAGCGATAACTATAGATATAGAGCCCTTATTGTTCTGGATGACTCACTAGGACAAATAATAACCCTATCAGAGTTTTTGTGAGACAGAAATCCGGTGGGCATTTAAATTTAGCAAGAGATAAATAAGGGTTGGTCATTTCTTGGAATTTACTGAAGCAAAATTGTGAAAATTCTTTATTTTTTCATTATGCACAGATCCCAGATGGCTGTACTGTGCATTCGATCAGTCATCCTGGCAGTGACTATACTGCTTTTGTCACCCATGAGCGATGCCATTAAAATAACCCCACGGCCCAAGTACCAATACACCAAAAAGCCTCCTCGAGATCTGGCCCACACTACCACACATGGCAAATCCACAGTCACTGCAAGAATAGTGGATTATACCAAGGCGAAAGACCGCGGTTCTTCTGTTATTACAGAAAGTACCACAGTCCCTGCTAATGCATATGTGGGCTACCACCCAGACACCACCGTTGCACCAAACAGTTTGCAGGATAACTACACTTTGGACTATACAGAATGTTACCTCAATGTCTGTGAGTGCTGCCCTCCAGAGCGTGGACCTGCTGGACCGAATGGAGACATGGGACCTCCAGGTTAGTGGATATATAATGCAACACACTGTGTTTGTAGTTTATTGGACACTTGTCTTACGAAGCTGAAGATTCAGAATCACCATTTGAAGCAAGTAATTGGTTATTTTAAAGATAACTTGAGTATATCAAGCTAGTGAACTTGCAATTTGGTATCAAAAGGTTTTGAGACTAGCTCTGTTTACAAGAAAGTACTTTATTTTTTTATGTTTACACACTACCACCTTTAAAATAGACCCCTTGCCTAGCAGAAATGTGTCCTGGAAGTCTTCTTTTAGAAAGTGTGTTAAACACCCTCTGCTATTCACGCTGGATACTGCAAAGGGTGTCAAAGCGGCAACCTTTAAACTAGATCCTCATCTTCGGTAAGAGGGCGAAGTGGGTGCGGAAGTGAGATTATGTTGCCTCCGACAAGTGAAACTTACATGTAAGGAGAGCTCAGTGATGGCGTATACATGAATCAGAACAGGTCAGATTAGCACCTGTGCATAGCTATCTATGTACACAGGCAAATGTCTTTTGGTACACTAGCTTATAAAGGTCAGTGCTCCCTGTGACTTTGCGTGCAGCCATGTGCTGACATCTGTCGGCATGTTACAAAACTAGTCTCAAAACATTTTGGTACCACCTTTTATAATTTACTTCAAACATGATCTAGGCTAATCTTATCTATGTGTAGGACCTCCTGGACAAAAAGGGGACCCAGGACTCAAAGGGGCTATAGGACCAATCGGTCCAAATGGTACACCAGGATTGAAAGGTGACAAAGGTGAGAACCTTAAAGGGCAGGTGTAATAATGAACATTTGCAACCACAGATAATCTTTGTTAGACAATTATGATTATTATGATATATTAGATCATACTGTGACAATGTGCATGTACCCACTAACAATTCTTTAGGAGAAAAGGGTGAGAAAGGAAGCAGTGGATTTGCAGGCTCTCCAGGCAATACAGGGAAGGCTGGACAGAAAGGTATATGTCATACATTATTCATAACGATAAGATACATGTAACATGTTTATTACAAGAAGATATACATATTTAATGCATTTTTAACTTTATATAGGTGATACTGGACTTAAAGGGGAAAAAGGTGCAGGTGGTATGCCAGGACTCAAAGGTGCAAAAGGTGAAAAAGGAGAGCCTAGTGAAAACGTAACTAAGGGCGACAGAGGTGAGGCAGGTAAAGACGGACCGCCTGGACCACAAGGCATAATTGGAGACAAAGGTGAGAAGGGTGAACGGGGAGAATGCGGACTACTGGGCGAGAGAGGACAAAAAGGAGAACCAGGCGAACCCGGGCCCTCCGGGATTAGAGGCGATCCTGGTTCTTCAGGGCTACATGGAATGCATGGAAACCCTGGCATACCTGGAGAGCGTGGTGAACCTGGGAACCCGGGAATCAAGGGGGAGCCAGGACCACGAGGTCTTGACGGGGCTCAAGGTATCAGAGGTCTAAGAGGTCCTAAAGGTGAAAGAGGTCCCCCAGGAAAGCGTGGTGAACGTGGCCTTCAAGGCATCAAAGGGACATCAGGGGACACAGTGGGTCAAATACGCTCTGCCTTCAGTGTAGGTCTTTACCCAAGCAAGTCATTTCCACCTTCTGGCTTTCCAGTGCGTTTTGACAAGATATTCTACAATGGAGAAAACCATTACGATGTTGCCACTAGCAAGTTTAATTGTACCTACCCAGGGGTTTATGTCTTCTCCTACCAGATAACTGTAAGAAACAAGCCTTTACGTGCGTCCTTGGTTGTGAATGGAGTGCGGAAGTTGCGGTCGCGGGACGCACTTCAGGGTCAGGACATTGACCAGGCCTCCAGCTTGGTGCTTCTAAAGCTTGCTGCTGGAGACCAGGTGTGGGTGGAGACCCTTAGGGATTGGAATGGGGCCTATTCAAGCAGTGAAGACGACAGCACCTTTTCAGGGTTTTTGCTCTATCCTGACTGACATCAAGACAAACCACAGTCAGATGTTGCACTGAAATCTACATAACCATTAACTGTAGGATTGACATACAGAGATACAGAAATCCTATTCCTAACCACATTTGAAGGAATTCTGACCAATCCCTTTTGATCGTGCAAACTCTCTGGACCAATCCTGCAAAGGAATGTTTTTTTTTTTGTTTTTTTTTTTACATACCTCTGATATTTCCCAAAATATAAACAAAACAGTACTTTTAATCATATATAGCTGAACCAGGAGGAAACAGTTACCAAGGATGAATGTATAAATGCTGTGAATTCATTGTACAGTGCGCAAACCACTGCATCTAACAAATGCAGACATGCCTCCTACTCTTGTGTTTGGGAATGTGAAAAACAGCCACTCCCATGACATTTTTTGTTGGGTCCGGCAGGATCCCAGTCCTGACACACACCACTTGAACACTATGACTACTTACCATAAGTAACCTGGTGTTTATATCGTTATCAGGCTACACTTACACTACATATTCCAAATACAGATTCCTGCTATTTTTTGTCAGATATGACTATATAGTTTTTGTGATTTTATTTTATAAAATAAGCAAACAAAGCTCTGATAAACACCATACAACTTAACCAGTATGTCCATATTTGGGCGTTGTATGTATTATAATAGGCATTAGTTAAAATAATCAGAATTTTGTCATCTACAAACATATGCTGTATAACCCCATATTTGTTATTCAATTTGACCAAAGCTACTATACGCCAATGATCACCATTATCTTTATACGTCACCAATGATGAACCTTGTGTATTATTTTATTATCTTTAATAGCCTGTTATATGCTGTAGAATCAGGTCCATTTGTTTATTGGTAGCTTGTAAAACAAAATCATTTATTACACATACATTTTATAAAGAAAAAAATGTATTTAAAAATCAGCCAATCATGCATGTATATTAAAATCAAATAGAAAAACAAACCCTGTCTCTCTCCTTGCAAAATTGCAGATGATGAAATGTGGTGTAGAGGTTTACACTAAATCAAAATCAAATTTGCATGATCGAAATCTAGTATAAAACATACACAATTTATTAGAGGATCGAAATTGTGATAACATGGATGGGAGATGAGAAAGGTAGAAAACAAAGAAATAGGAATATACTAAAACCATGACGAACTTGGATTAAAGATGAACAGCTGTCTTGCTTTGCCTGTTCCTGGTCTGGATCATGGCTCTTTCGGCAACTAAGAAGAATACAGTGATTTTGGTAAAGCATGACCATTTTTCATAATACAGTATATATATATATATACACATACATACACACACACACACACACACACAAATATATATATATATATATATATACACACACACACACACACACACACACACACACACACACACACACACACACAATGAGGTGTACAAGTCGTCTGGGTCAAACATGGAAATTCTCCAATTATTCTTTTTTTTTCTTTCTTTTATTAGCACATATTTGTTTGCTGACAGATTGTACCTATAATAGAAATTATAATCTAATCAAATATAATGAATTAAAAACCTGCACTAAAATATTCAGCCGTGTCAAATTATAAAAAACAAAAAAACCTTCAGAAACTTACATTTTGTGGACTACAAGACCCTAAGTGTGAGCTTATTACTCCACCTCTCCAAATTCAGGGACCTTATACGGACTTTGCAGGTGTAGGCTCCAGTATCATCTTTGCTCACATATGAGATGACGTACGTGTCTTGGGCTGAAGCAGGTCCTAGCCGTTCGCCATCTTTCAGATAGAAGTATTCTAGATTCAGGTCTGCTTCTCTAGCATTTACTTTGGTGATACAATTGAAGCTTACTTTGGTGCCACGCTTCACCACACTCCGACCTAAGACAAACTTCATTTGAGGAGTCTCCAATTTATCTGTAGTTAAACAGGTAAGATAAGTTTTGGCATGTTATATTTTAGACATGTTGGGTGAGTCATGAGATCATTAAATAACTACGAGCTTCCGCACAATTTTAGCAACATTTCATAGCACTTTCATGCCTCCAAGGAACAAAGGATTTTGATAACTTGGAATCAAATGTTTTAAAAATGTCTTACCTAATACATTCAAAAGAGAAGGCAAAGACTGGGAAGACTGATATTCCTGGTTCGCAAGCCACATTGCCGTACATTTGTACATGCCTTTATCCTCAAGTGTAAGGTCGCTTAACACCAGGTTGCTGCCTTTCTGCCTCTGGATCTCCACCTCACCCTTGTAGAAGATAGCATCCGACAGGAAGGCACCATCACGGACACGGCAGGTCAGAGTTGCTGTTTCTTGGATAACCAATGGCTCATATGGGGTTTGTAAAATAGCCCATCCACCTAGGGGAGAGTGTAAATAATAATCTAAAGAAAATCTACGCTCAAAAGAATACACTCAAACACATTTTTAAGTATCTTTACCATCAACTTCTATATTAAGTGGGTCACTTGGAATCGTCTCCACGGTGTACGGCCAATCTGTTATCGCCTTCTGTCCTTTACAGGTATAATTCCCACTTTGAAGGACTCGTGCCTTCTTTAACTGGTACACCTCTGAGGAGCTCTCGAGTTTACCCTCGTGGAACCACTCGTACGTCCAACTGGCCAAAGGGTCATCTGGGACACTGCAAGTCATCTCCACATCTTGCCCTGAGAAGAAATGGTGGTCTCCCAAACTCACTGTAGCTTTGGCTTTCACTGGGGGTGGAGTGGGGTCTATTTCTGTAAATTGAAGGAATTAGTGACTCAAATCTAACACAATCAAACCAAGAATAACTCGCAAGATCACTCTTTCGGCACTTTAAACTCATTTAAATAGTTCGCCTAATGCTTAGTAACCACTGTACCGTATTTCCGAAGTCGTAATACCTACCATCGAGCCGGACACTTGAAAGCAAGGTTGAAAAAACTGCAGAAAGTAAGGAAAAAAGTGTCAATACAAACCTCATTATAAACATCTTGCTCATGATAGACATCTTTGTGCACACACTCACCGATGACGTTGTGGAAGAAGGTCATAATTGTCGCTTTCGCTGCTCTCGGATCTGCGATCTGCTTTAAAAATCTCACCTAAGCTGTCTGAAAGAGATCCTGAAACGTCCCCTATTTTTATGGCTCAACTGCACAAAAACAGGAAAAGCATCTCTTCCTTTACCGTAACAGAAAGAAAAAAAGCTAGCTTCAGCAAAACACGTAGTCCCTTGTACAACCTGAGTGAAAGAATTGCTGGAAATGCCTGTTCAGTAATTTAAAAAAAAAAACAAAAAAAACACACAGTTTATTCTTTCATTTCTTCTCAGGCTTTAATTCTCAAGTTTTGTAAAGATTTCACTGCATAAACAACGATGATGTAATATATGCAGTGGATGCATGTGGCGAAAAACGTCTCGTCAATGACAGATCATAGTTTTCAGATGCATACATTACAGACTTTTGATGCACTCTACAACTATCAGGTAAATACAACCATGCCCAGTCCTATAACCTTTTTTTAAACTACAGTTCAGGTCATATATCATCAAGCATTTTAGGTCACAGACCTTAAAGCATACTCAGAGCAAATAAAAGAAGAGGCATTTGGCGTTCATCTTCGCTGAATGTAAAAATTTTGAATAAAAGGTTTACTTAAAACCGATAAAAAAAAAAAAAAAAGTCTGCTCTTTATCCCAAATTGCACAATATGCAAGACGGTTATGCATATATGCAAATGGGTTTTTAAAACACAAATCAGGAAGTGCCAAAATTTCAAGCCACTGAAACTAAATTTTTTGGGCTGCTGTTTCAGCAAATCCTAATAAAAAAAAAAAGAAACAATTTAAATGTGGGATTTAAGCTGTAGTGTGTATTGAAACGAAAAAGAAAAATCTATACTATATGACATGCACTTTTTGGGGATGAGCTGGTGTGTTTGCTAAATGAAACCTGTTCACAGTGCATCCTCATAAACTACATCATTAGAACACGATACACAGTGCGCATGTCGGACGACACGACGCGAGAATTCGTTTCGAACCGCTTCGATTTTGGTTATAATCCACGGAAGAAAAATCGACTGCAAGACCACAATACCGATAAACAAAATCCAAACTCTAATAAATAACAAAATCTGTGTATAAGAGCAAATCCTGCATAAATTCAAATCGTCTGTACAGAAGATGGTACATCCCTGATTAATACTTTAATTCTACATACTCGTATTTTCTTATAAATAGAAAGAAACAGGAAGATTGCGAAGTGAAAAAAAAACGCTGCATTAAATACAGTTTCAGTTTTTGTTCAACTGAATTTTTCTTGAAGCAAACAGGAAAAAAAAGTGCATAAATATACTGGAGCTACCTTCGAGATATAAGAAGTTGCCATGACTGAAAGGATGTCTGAGAGTGTTGGCTGACACTCAATGAGCTGTGAATGCACACAGAGGCCACGTTCATTATAAATGGTGCAGAATAACCTGCTCTACCTGCCTTGCAGACATCTAATCCAACTTGGCTTCGTCACACAGGAGCCATGTTTACTGATTAAATATGGCCTCTTGAATTTTTAAAAAACTTTATTAAAGCTGTCATTTTTTTTATTCTGTCTTTAAATCTGGGTCACTTCTTTATAAATGTTCAGAATCAACCAATATTTATAATATTATTTTAGCTGGGGTCAGCAACGATACAGCATCCCTGAAGCAGAAAGGGTTAAGGGCCTTGCTCAAGGGCCCATTTATGCCCGCTTGGCAATACTGGAGCTTAAACCCTACGAACTTCCGTTACCAGTAACTTAGAGCCTAACGCATCTAATGCATCACCATCTGAAATATCCGGTGGCCATTTAGAATTTTGCTTCACCTACACAAATTTAGGTGACGTTTTTCTTCTCACCGTGTAGCTCGCAACCTTTACAGGGGTGGGTAATCATTGATAGTCCCCTGCCAACTAGCAGGTAATCTGTAAATGTAATCAATTAAATGTGCCTTTTGTCTGGTTCAGGAGGCGGAGCTAATTTCTGGGGCATGAAATGAAAAAAAAACTTACGACAGTGTTTTAGTGCCAAATAATTAAAATAAAAATTAAATAAAAAATAAAGAAGTAGCAGAACAAAGTCGTAATATTTTGGAAATAAAGTCACACAAATAATGTCGTAGCAGTACGAGAATAAATGCGAGTTTATGAGAATAAAATCGTAGCGATATGAGAAAAGAGTCCATCCACCACAACGCATTGGGACCCCCAGCTGAATCATTTAGGATCGATTTCTTGGATCATTATCCTCTTAGTCGCTTGAAAATCAACATGTCAGATTTTTTCTTCTGAATAAATTAAGTTTCCTAACCTGAAGTAGAATTTAACCAAATCCTCCACATCCATTTTTTTTTTATTTTTTGCAAAACAGCGAAACGTTTTGGGAAATTTTATGATTTTTCTTCAAATATTACCACTTTAATTTCGTATTTCTACAACTTTATTTTTCTCAAAATATTACGTCTTTATTCTCGTCATCTTTGATATCTTTTTTTAAATGTATGTGGCACTAAAACGCCGTCGTAAACAAGCCTGTTGAATCCGATCACATTTTTTCAAAATGAATGATTTAAATATTGCTTGAAAGTAACACCTTTTAAACGTTACACACTGAAGTTTTACGATTGTTCTGCGTCACCGGTGACGGCAAATCTCTCGCGTGGTCACTCAATCACAACATATGGAGTTTTATCTAAATCGTAAATGCTGAGCCTGTGGCGTTCAGCTGTAACAGAATAAAAAACAAGAATAAAACATGTGCAAAATCCTCTACTAACGGAAAGACGAGGAGACAAATTGCTGACGGAGTGAAGTCGACTCCCACTTCGCACGAGCCTGCAATCAGTAGGACAGTTACAGAGTGGGTGGAGTGATCTGGGACAGAGCTACCCTGCGAAAACCTGAGGCTGTAGAGGAGGAGGAAGCCCCTCGCTGTCTACATTGTCCGAGTCGATTGCAGAGGTGGAAGGAGCGGAAGAGTCCAGCTGAAGCCCACCGAGGACATCCTGAACTGGGGCCTCTACGCCGTCGCCCCAATCGATGAGGTCATTTTCCAACCTGCCCATTCTGGGTCCACTCTGTGATGAAGAGGACGAGGGGAAAGAGATTCCAGAAGGTTGTGGCCTTTCAGGGGAAGCCTGGTCAGACATGTACAGTTCAAATTCCTCTGGGGTCAGGTTTAGGGATTGAGCATCGAGCTTCTCGATGAAAGCGATTGCACAGCACTAAGTAAGAAAGAGAGAAAGAGAGATTCAGTCATGCCCCCCTTTAATATGTGTCTTAATCGGACGCTTAACGTTTGTGAGAAACTGCCGTCAAAATTTTTTTTTATACGAGGTGGTATCAAAACATTTTGAGACAATTTGCCGCTAACTGACCACGATTTCATCATTGACAGCAAGTTAGAACAAAGAGCAAACGTGAAATTCCACGTGAAACTGGGCAAATCTACCATAATACCTTTTGGCGAGAGATTAGGAAGACCTTCAACAAACTCAACCCCCCTAAAATGTCGAAACCATTCGGCAACTTGTGCATGACGATCGTTGGAGAACGATTTGATCTCCGATCTCACTTCCGAACCCACCCTACTCGCCAGAATTTGGCTCCTAAAAACTTCTTCCTCTTCCAGAAGATGAAGATCCAGCTCAGGTCACCATTTGTTGACAAGATCAAGCGCGAATCGCAGAAGGTGCTTGACAAGGTGATTGTGTGTGAACGTAGATAAATAAAGTACTCTCGTGTAAACAGAGTGAGTCTCGAAACGTTTTGATACCACCTCCTAAATACCATCATAGAACTAACTTCCTGTTTAAAACGTACTACAAGCGTCTCAAAGTTCAAAGGCTCACCAGGTTGGTAAAGTAATATCCATCCTCTCCGCTCATGAGGCGCCTGGGGTTGCAGAAGCGCGTGATGTACTGGATGTTGGACTGCAGTCGGGGTGGGTTGGCCCTCAGCACCACGTAGATAAGAACTGGGAGAAAGTCGTCAGCTGAGGCGGCCTCTCTCTTGCTGCGCTTAATCGCACTGAAGATGTGCTTGCTGCACCTGGTGACGTAACCCAGCTTATCCCTCGGTACATGCCTGGAGTCCATCTCGATTATATCTGCAGCAGGAAGCATTAAGGTGCGTTGTTCAGTGGGGCTTTGCATGGATCATCCCAAAACAAAATTCATTTTACAATCTAAATACCTAATTCTATAACCTGCAGAAACACACACCCAGACTTGCCACATAACCCAAGCACACAAAATCACGCACATTAGGTTACCACTAGAGGTTGAACGATTAATCGTTCTGCTGATTAATCAGCACCTATAGTTGATTGCTGAAACTACAGCAAAAGTTGTCAGCAAAAATCCATATCGATAGTTTTCCGGCTTCTGGTCTGCTGTTTTTAAAAGCAGCCTCTAGTGGCGAAACACAGACACCACATGCGGTTAGTCTTTACTTGTGAGACCGCGAGTGCTACATTTATTATTTATAATTTTTTAATTATACAGTTATATATATTCATGTATATATTCATATCTGAAAATCGGTCGACCTCCAGTTACCACTTAACCCAAGCACACTTGGGGTATGTGACAGGTGAATGACCGGAAATACACCAGAAAGTCCTCCTTTAAACGGCTCAAAAAATAAAAAAATAAGGTTTTGGAGTGGCCTAGTCAAAATCCAGACTTAAATCTGATTGAGATGCTGTGGCATAACCTTAAACTTGCCGTTCATGCTTAAAAACCCTTCAATGTGTATGAATTATAACATTTCTGCAAAGATGAATGGGCCAAAATTCTTCCACAGCGATGTAAAAGACTCATTGCCAGTTATCACAGTTATTTACATAGGGTCAGGTAGGTTTGGACAGCTTTTTTCCTCTTTTAATGAATGAAATCATCGTATACAAAATGCATTTCGTACTAATTTGGTTTACCGTTGTATAATATTTAGATTTGCTTCATGATCTGAATCATTGAAGTGTGACAAATATAAAAAATAATAAAAACCTTTTTTCAGCAGTATTCCTCCAAAAAAAAAAGATGGAAAAAAACAATAAAACTGTTTGGTATTCTTTTAGCGGCAATACGTAGTCTGCAGCCCGAACCTTCACTCATGCTCAAGGCATTAAAGGTGCTTATCTTATAAACGTAACACGCAACATGCAATGCAAAGCAATTAAGGAATATAATAATATTCAGTGTTCTGCTGCAAAGCAAACCTCACGAATTTAACACGAATGCACTTCCTGGAAAACTACAAGGCCCAAGTTTCACATTCACAGGTTCAAAAAGTGTTGCAGGAGACATTTTTACAAACATTTGGTGGGAAAAATCTCCAGAGTCCATATCAGGTCCTGCTTGGGAAAAGCCTTAAGGTTGAGGATGTAACAGTCTCAATCATTATAAACAAGATATGAACAGAGCTATCAATAGACTGCCATCACTTTAATACAAAGTAAATAAACGAGAGAGAATCTGATGAGGATTGAACTGTTTATTGCTGCAATAAAGTAAGTGATAAAATTAACATTAAACGTAGCTAAAAATGGATAAAAGGTCCAACAGACTTACCGGTAATGGCCTTGTCCAGACTGTCTGACACTGCAGGGTTTTCCTCTTTTACTGGGGCACAAAGCATCTCAACTGTAACCCAGTGCAAAGCCCTAAACACACACACATGCTTTTAATTCAATTTCAAATACACAAATTGCTAAAGGTATTAGTAGGTGACTGGCTACTGCTCTCCTCTGATCTGTCTACCTGATTCTCTTCTGAATGGCCAAATCTTTGACTTCGTCATCCGTGGATTCAGGACAAAAGGACTGTTCATACAACTGCAGCGTTATGTACTTCTCCACTTCATCCATTACTGCCTCTACTCGCTCTGGACTTCCTGTCACACACACACACACAAAAAAAATCATGAAAAATCTCATTCACAATCACATCACTTATAAACCCTTATAGGTCTTAATGCTATACTTTTCTGTTAGTCCTGTACTCGAGTACCTTTAAAGACGCTGTGTAAGCGATCAGCCAGGTTCTGGTAAAAGTCTTGCACAGACTCTGAGAGGTCCTCTGCACCGAGATCCTAAAGATAATGCCGGAGAAACTCGTGTATATCACCTGACTAGCAAACACCATGCATTTTAGTTCAACTGGGAACATACATTAGTCAGTTAGAAATGGCACCGATGATGCAAAACTGTGTTAGCATGCGGTACTGTTATTAGTGTAGCAATGCTTTGGTGTAAGCGGCGTACAGACGATCCCCACCTTATGGACGAGTTCGTACCATGAATTTGCTCGTAAGATGTTACCGTGTTCGTTATTGACTATGATTATCTCCTCATGTTGCGAGATTTGAAGCTTGCATTCAAACTTTCAGTGCTGTATGTTGCATTTATATTTTTATTCATTCATCCTTAGTACCTGCCTGATCAGGGTCATGGTAGCATAATACTATGCCAAGAATCTGGCAGGTACAAACTTTGCAAATAACAAATATCTTCCAGTTTAGGCCACACCCACTTGAAGTTTAAATCCACACTAAACACATACATATTCATAGTTGCACTGTATTTCACAGAATTTATATACAGACTTTGCTTCTTAAAAAAAAAAGTAAAATTTAAGTACCTTCTTGTAAGCCACGCTGTGAACGAAAGCATGGCACTGTGTAAAAATTTCACGTCCAGGTTTTTGCATAGGCTTCAGGAAATCGATGAACTGTTTCGAAGCTTGATCTGATTCTACAACCGGCTGCTTGCTGATGGAGGTGGTGGGAGCTGGCTGGCTGGGAACGCTGACATCTGGTGAGGGGAAACAAATAGTAGTTAATTGTATATTGCGTCATACATTACCACTACATTCTATGTTTCAGACAGCACATCAGGCAATAATGCATCAAACATAATGAGCTTTGAATGTAAGGTAGATTACGTATGACGGTTGAAATCACACTAAAATAACAAATGAATATTAATGTCAGTATAATATGTTGTCAGATGTCGTTTGCTTACAGTGCTTCTCAAAAGTTTGGAAACCTAATATTTTATGGGATTTGAGAGACACTTGAAGGTTCCTTTCATTTATATGCAACAAACTAGGACATTTAATGGTATGAAGATTTACTTTGACCAAATAAATATATAAATATACAGATGTTATACAGATATACACACTGCTGGCTTCCTATTTAGCTTCTCCAAACTTCTGTGACCTTGTGATAGTTTGCTCCATTAAAACAAAACGAACGTGCGTGTGTCTCTAAAACAATAAAAGCCGAGAAGTTTCCAAACTTCTGACAGCAAATTTATATGACCCCGATTTTCTTCATAAAAAATAAAACAAGCATGTGCAACCTCTTTTCCTGCCAGGAAACAAAGTGCAATTCGACTAAAAAGCCAAAGAATGCTGACAGTGTAAGAGCTCCTGGGTGCACACACCCTTTCCCTTACAACTCTTGAATAGATAAGAAAAAACACATGTCCAACATTATCCCTCCAGTAGGAACGCTGGAGGGATAAAGAAACAGTATCTGACTGACCCGTCGTGTTTATCACTTCACACGTGATCGTGCTTGGGAATGCAGCGTGATTGAATCGGAATAACAAAGCAACAATCTGTTCGGAAAACAGCTGATACCACAAGTGAACTGACGTGAAACATATCCAACATCATTCCCTGAGATAGAGCTGGTCAATGAGTCACTTAAGGCATTTAAATACAATGATACCGCATTCTGTGTGTCTAATTACCGCTGCGTGACTAATCACAGGTTTATGTTAGCGCACTTGGTTTAATATGTTGTTTCTGTGGTAACTGCTCATTCACATGGACCTGAATAAAAAGGCAAATCAGGATCTAATAGCAAATGGCACTTTTAAATTAAATAAGCTGTCCCATATTCTCCATTTTGCATAAACCGCTTGTGTGAATGTATTTGCTCTTTACCCTTTTCCTGTCATTGGCTTGTTATCTGACTGTGTTCGCCTGTTTTGTGTCTATGTTTTTTAATATATAATCATTATTAAAATGTTTTTTCATGTGGTAGAGGTTTTCCACTATTGGAAAGTCTTCAGGACTGATATGTATGCTTTGTGGTTTCTGTAACTTTTGTTTTGTGGCATATTTTACCTCAGGAACTACATTATTTTCACTTCCAACATAAAACAAAATTAAAAACAAGCCTGCATTTAAATGTCATTCTTTATTAAATAAAACTTTCTTTCGCCACAGCGGACCATCAGCATGTTTGATTTGACACATATTTTTACGCTGGATGCCCTTCCTAATGCAACCCTCCCCATTTATCCGGGCTTGGGACCGGCACTAAGTCTTGTGCAACCCTAATGGCTGGGGTTGGTTCCCTGACTGGGGATCGAACTCGGGCCGCCGCGGTGAGAGCGCCGCATACTAACCACTAGACCACCAGGGAACCTGTCATTTGTCATTCTTTATTAAATAAAAACTCCAAATTGCTAGTCTTTGGTAGTCTATCCCAGTCGTTATTGGTGGTGTCTTTATTCCTCTATTTTTCCACATACGAGTCTCAAACACTTTTGTACAAGATTCATAGTGACATTGGTGTGGTTTTAGCAGCAGGGTAATGAGAAGTTTGTTCTTTAAATGTACTGTAGATAAGTATTTAAGAACTTGAGTCAGGCAGATAAGGTAGAATTAAAAGTAATCCAATCTAACGGACAGGAAATCATGTGTAATCACATCTCCCATGGTTTTAAATAAACAGAATGTCCCTTAAAGATATTACAGCTTTACAGACGTGAGTCATACGATTTTAACGCTGTGCTCAAACTTAAATCATAGACTTTTTATCAAAAGTGAACGTCTTCATTTCATGCCTCATTTCCAATACCCAGGATCTTATCTTTATTCAATCACAAGAATTCATGGCATTCACACACTGCAATTTTTTATTTTTTATTATTTTATATATATACAAACGCAAAGACTTACCTCTTCCAAGGGGTGTCTTTGCAAACGTGTGGAAAAATTTCTTCCCAGTGGAAACAGTACGTGATTTTTGACTGCTCCTTTTCTCTTCTGGTTTGACCACCCGGGTGGATGAGCTCCCTGATTGCGCCCCCTGGTTGCTACCGGCATAAGCTGCCTCTTCTTCTCTTTGCAGTCTGGTTGACAAAACAAAAAATGTAAACACAGTAAATTCACAAAAACGGCGTGTGGACAGTACGTTATACACGTTATATAAATAGAATGTGCAAATGAGGCTTTTTGATTATGCAATGTTCCAGTTGTCACCAATTTTTCTCACCAATTTGGTCACTTATTCAAATCTCATCCACCGACAAGCTACCAGTGAGGGTGAAAGTTTACATGTGCTTCCTCAGAGCCGTGTGAAGAGGTACATCTATATGAAGTGATGTATCACAGGACAGAGTAACAGACATGGAAGAAAATGCTCAGTCCTCTTCTACATACACAAGCTCACAGACACCCACATTTGGTCTGTCTCGATGCGACTGACAGCGACGAGTGTAAACACTGCACAGAATCCTCAGGATTCAGGATAATAATGAGTATAAAAAAAACACAAATTCCTTGTTCAACCCTCTTCCCTTCTTAAACTTTATTCACTCTCACCTCTCTGCTAGTGCATAGTCCTCCTCGATCTGTTTGGCCCGTGATTTCTGGTTTATCTCACGGTGACATTGGGAACACAGACCTCCCCAGGCTGAATTGCCAAAAAATCCACAGCCTTTCTTGCAGAGCAGGGCCGCCTGATCCACGTAGATTCCTCGGCGTTCGGTTTTTGAAGTCATTCTTCTCTGTCAAATCAGACGAAAGTGAGCTTGGACAAAAAGAAATGTTGATTAGCATACACTTTCATATTGTAAGATGCAAGATGTTTATTGCCCCAATGCAATCATAATTAGGGTTTTGTTTTTTAAAAAGAATGGCTAAATTGATTTTTGTTTAGAAATGTACACTGGATCGCAATAGTGCACAGTATCAGGATGTGCTAAAAGAGCTTATTAAAAAAGCAGCTACTATTTTTTATGTACATTTCTTTAATGGTTAAAGCTGTAGCATAAAAGAATTCAACTCAGTGAGTCAACTAGGAATCGACTCAATGTTTTAGAGTCGATTTTTACCCAAATTTTAAGGTAATTGTAAGGTAGGCAAGGGCTGTTTAAAATGATTTCTTTTATTCAAGCAGCATTCGCGAATCTATTATATTTCATTTAAAAAAGTAACACAAAAATTTTGCTTGTTTGTCTGCAATCGTCTCTCAACACTAGGAATCGACTCTCAACACCTGGAATTGAAATCGGAATCGAATCCGACTCTCATTTTTTTCAATTTTATTTAACCTTCGTTTTGTTACAATCTTCTACTTTTTCATATTTCTGACACTAATAAGAAGCAAAAAAAATGTGTAACTCTATATGAAAAAATTACATTTGAGTAGACAAAATGACCTGCCAGAACATTGCCTTGACACTAACCGAGTCCCAAATAACTCCCTAATCTACAAGTAAGACACTAATTAGGGCGCGTGACGGAGCTCTCGAAGCACGTCGGTGTAGGTAGTGTCTAGGGATGGAGCGTTAATTTGGAATCGAGCCGCTTCTGACAGCTTCAGAGCCTTTACCGTTGACATTATAGCCAACGTTCATGTACATAACGCTCAGTAATCAGTAATCATGACAGATTTCAGTTCATTAAAGTTAAGTAGTTTGTTTGAAGATCGTGAGATACCTAAATAATTAGCTAATATATGCTATATTATTATGTGTAGGGATAAGCTAACACTATAATAGCCAGGAAACAGGCGAGTTCAGCGCTGCTTGGTTATAAACTAATAATAAATCAACACACAACGCAGACAATACATAGAAGATTAAAAATTAACATTTAACATGCTGCAATTACCGGACACCCTGAACGCTGTCAATCCGCTCCCTCAAAATCTTATACAATTATAAAGATCGCCTGAAAGTCAGCCGAGACAGCCAAGCCAGCTGTTCCATTTCCGGTGTGTCAACTTAACGCAGCCTGTCAAAATAAAAGTCAACCTTTTCCAACATGGCCGCCTAAACCTGAAAACAAAATGCTGCATTATACCATTATATTAAATTACAATCGGCCATGGTTTCTTTTTATGATTCCATAATATTTTGAAATAAATCAAAAACATGAATCGGTCTCCTGTTAAACTAATGCAGTCTTATATCGAAAGTTATATCAATTAAAATCAATTCCATCAACTCCAATGCCTCATACAGCAGTTCTGTGACCTTTTATAACAAAATTGAAACGGGTCCTTATTTTTCAGAACGTGTTATCATGTTCAAACTAAAATTAAGTCTTCGAGATGTTTAGAAGGGGCCTCCAATGTTATCTAAGATGCTCTCGTGGTGTCCTGGCTGATCAGGAAGAAAACCACAGCACATCAGTTGTGTGTTTGAGGTTTTATCCGCTTATGAATAAAAAGGAACAAAAAATGTAGTTGAGTAAAAAGTGGGATATTTGACTTCAAAGTCAAAGTATCTCCGAATGGAAATACGTCAGTAAAGTACAGATACGTGTAAAAGCTACTTCAGTACAGTAACAAATTACGGTAACGAAGTAAATGTAATTCTTTACTGTACTGAAGTAGCTTTTACACTTTTTGCATCGCTCTACGCAGTACAAATCTTACTTATATGTGCGTTTTTGTTGCTTGTCTAGGAAACAAAGGTTTTATTCATACATATCCATTCCAAATGGTTTAACGTTTCCACAGACAGGAATAACAGCTCTAACAGATATATTTTATTCTCAATATCAGGGCATGGTGTGAAGCAGAGATCTACTGCAGACAGAATTGCAATTATCTGGCCAATGTGGAAGTCACCTGAGCATTAAACGTAAAGAGATTTTGTTCAGAACTAATATAACTAAACAGTCCACTGGGAAAATCCTAAAAGGTCATGCATTCTAATATTATTCTCATATATTATTATAGTTATAATGTTTCTTATTATTACAACTCTATTTTTTTCATGATCTCGACATAACAAAGGTGGTTTTCACATAATCACGATCATGTTCAATTGAGAGTTGGCCTTGTTGACAGTATTGCTAGTGGTGCATCAGGCCCAATTAATTATATTAAAACATTTTACTTTTACTCAACTTGAAATAAACTCTTGTGATTATCCTATTTATTTATTTATTTATTTATTTATTTATTTATTTATTTATTTATTATTAACAGGTGTAACTGAATTAACTACAAGAAATGCCATCAACCACTCTTTAGGAAACTCGCCGCCATTTTGGATCTCCGCCATTTTGTTTCCCTGTACCCCACCCCTACAGCGGACTCGGGTTTGTGACGTCACGGCTTCACTACGGAACGCCGCTGGTGACCAGGCTCAGAAGCGCGGACTCGGTGAAGTCGGAGTTATTTGAGGTAAACCAAAGGGGAACTTTGCTTTCTGGTGGCGGTTTTAACAGCGCGAAATATTTTCGCATTGCGGGTAGTTGTTCGAAAACGCATTTGCGTCGTTTTGTGGCCCGCAAAGTCGTGTGTAACGGAGGTCGCCACTCGGGGCCTTTTTGGGCCTCTGCGCTGCCGTCGTTTTCGGAGCGTTGAGCACTCCAAAGCCCCGCCTCTGGCGCTTCCTATTGTATAGCGGCTTCGCGTCCGGCGTTTCTATTGGACAGATTTTACGCCAGTCATACGTTTGTATCAATAGGAAGCGCATACACGCTTCAAACTGCTCTACCGTTTGCGTTTTACATAAACGTCCTGGTAGACATGGGAGCTCGGGTTGATTTTTTATGTTGTTTTTTTTTCTCTTCAATCTAAAATCATCAGAAATGGTCAACATTTGACCTTGTATATGATTAATATCTTGGTTGTTTCCAGGTCAAACCTATAGAAGTTCTAAAAAGGCCATGCATAATCATGTTTTTCTTTGTTTCCTGTTCAATTTCCCTGTGTATTCTGTATGACATGTAAAGAGAGAGAGAGGTTTCTGATATGATGGAGAGGAAAAAGGTAGATATGTTGTGTGATCAGGAGACCAAGTGGAAAGGGAGTAAGAACAGGAACATTGAAGGTGTTTAAACCGTTCTTTCATGGTGTGGATGGAAAGAGAAATGGTGTAGGGGTGATCCTGAAGGAGGAGTTCAGTAAGAGTGTAGTGGAGGTGAAGAGAGTTTCTTCACGTTCTGAATGCAAGTTGCATTGTGTGTTTGGATTTAGAGAAAGCGTACGACAGGATCTGCATCAAGGATCGGCTCTGAGCCCTTTCCTGTTTGCAGTGGTGATGGACCGGTTGATAGACGAGGTCAGATAGGAGTCTCCGTGGACTATTATGTTTGTGGATGATATTGTGATTTGTGGGGAGAGTAGGGAGCAGGTTGAGAAGAGCCTGGAGAGGTGGAGATATGTGCTGGAGAGAAGGGGAATGAAAGTCAGGAGTAAGACAGAGTACGTGTGTGTGAATGAGAGGGAGGGCTGTGGTTGCAGGGAGAAAAGGTGGAGAAGGTGAAGGAGTTCAGGTACCTGGGGTCAACAGTGCACAGTAATATAGAGTGTGTTAGAGAAGAGAAGAAAAGACTCTGGCAAAACCTTTTGTATGATCCAGTTGTGTAATTAGAAAAATCATATATTTTTGATGCAAATAGTGGAAAAAAAAAAAGAACCTTTTGTATGATCCAGTTGTGTAATTAGAAAAATCATATATTTTTGATGCAAATAGTGGAGAATAATCATGTGCATGAAAAATGCTGCCATTGATATGCAATTGGGATCAAAAGTATACGGACACCCCACCATCTCACACTTTGAAGTTGCCACAAAGTTAGAAACACGATTGCATCTTCGTATTGCTGTAGCCATTCAGTTTCCTTACTTGAGGCTCAATCTCGAATACATGGTTTTCCACGGTTGGAGTCGAAGGGATGAAACCGGAACACTGACTCAACCCCAGAGATCCTCATCTTCATGATCTTGTGGCTGAATGAGTACAAAACCACACAGTCCAGCTTTAAAATGAGAAAGATCTTCAGAGAAAAACTATTGGAAACTATTAAGACTGCAAAATAAAAAATCTTAAATTTTGTCTGTATAGCGTAGCAGTGTGTTTACTTTGTGATGGCTTCAAACTATACACACAGTAGGTAGGTTGGTTTTGACATGATACTTCAATCACACAGGTCCAGAAGACTCTCGAAATTAGAAATGAGTTGTGTAAGACATTTAGACGTTTATCTTGGTTACACCAAAGCAATTGGACAGTTTTGGATTAAAAAATTCTTTTAAAATGTTTACTGCCAGGTCGACCATCTGACACTAGAGGGCAGCAAAACTCAAACCCTAAAATAAATACATGCACCAGTTTAACCATTTGCTGATCGATAGTTGTGTTGAATGACTTGTGTACTGTTTCTTTTGTTGCCTCTCCTACAGTTGCTTTGTGAAATGGTTTCTTAACACTGAAGACATGGATCGTTTGCGGAGGAAGTTACGTTCGAAGAAAGCGACGAGCGAGGAGCGGCCTGAGAATAAAGACGATAATGGTGAAAATAAAGGAACTCCGAGTCCTGAACGCACTCACACTGTAGCCTCTAAAGAGGAGAATAACGGGCGTGCGTGTCGTGAGTGCGATTTTGTGGCTAAAACTCCTACTGCTCTAAAAATCCACTGCAGGAGGAAACACAATAGCTCTAAATCTGAGGGTGCGACAGGTGCAGCTGAAAAGGTTGCGGAGGAGAAATCATCTACAGACGAACCAAAATCAGCAACGCCCCCTCCTGGAGAATTTAGCACTGACTCGCCCCATATAGACGAGCTCAGCTCTGGTGTAACCACTATAAATTCACCCAGCTCTGCAGCACCCCCTATAGACCACATCAGCGCTAGTGTAGCCCCTTCAGATACACTCAGCTCTCCAGCACCCCCTATAGATTACCACAGCTTTGGTGTAGCCTCTATAGATCTGATCAGCTCTGCCGCAGCCCCTATAGACCACCACAGCTCTAGTGTAACCCCTATAGATCCACTCAGCTCTGTAGCAGCCCCTAATGAGCAGCTAAGTACAGAGACACCCCCTGTAGAGCAGCTCAGCTCTGGTATACTTGGTATACCTGCAATAGACCAGCTCGACAGTGGAACACAGCGTTTTGAGCGTCTGTACTGTAGGTGCTGCAGTTTTTACACTTGCACGGTCGAGGAGATGAACGCTCACCTGAACGACGAGTCACACCTCAACTTGACGGCAGAGAAAAAAATCGGGCCGCTGTTCGAGCAGTGCGTTGAAAAAGTGCTCGTCATTTTATCGGACGAACCAAAAAGCGCAGACGTGCAGCGCGAACACGATGAAGGCGTCAGCGAGTGTGCAACCGAGGACGCTGAAGAGATGGAACCCGCCGAACGCGCTTCATCAGAGGTAGCGGACGCTAGCGATTCGCACAAACGGAAACGAGGAAGGCCCAAGTCATCTCAGGTAATAAGCTGCAGTCACTGCGGCCTCGTGGCATCCAATCCCACAAACCTGAGCGTGCACATCCGGCGCAAACACAGCCGCCTATACGGCTTCCACTGCAAACTGTGTGACTACTCGTGCGTGACCAAAGGAGACATGGACCGGCACTGTGAAACCAAAAAGCATATTAAACGCGTGCAGAGCGACGGCGATGGACAGGAGGCAGTCATCACACTAAATCCAGAGCAGACTGCTCAGAGTGGTGAAAAAACGCCAAACGCACCGGACGCTGAAACGCAGGAAACATCAAATGTAGAACAGAAAGGAGAGGCAGAGGAAACCGGAAGTGACCCTCCCTTCAAAAAAACCAAGTACGACTCGGTGTACTCGTGCAATCACTGTTACTTCGTCGCTCATTCTGCGCTTTCGCTAGCCCTACACGTGCGCCGCAAGCACACCCGAGATTTCGAGTTTGTGTGCTTGGCGTGCAGTTATTACGCAGTGACCCGCAGAGAGATGTCGCGCCACACTGCAACCGAGAAACACAAATTCAAACGGCAGCGATACCTCAACAAAACGCACCAACCCGATGCGGAGAAACTCGGTGAGAACGCAAGCCGACAAGCTGAATCCGGGAACCTATCGGATGGCGCCGACAAAGAAAACGCTCAGCAAAATCCTGACAACGCTCACCAACACAACAAGCATTCGAATACAGATACAGAACGAGCCTCCGGTGTTAATGATGCAAAAAATGACGAAGGAAAAGGAAGTGGTGGTGAGGAAGAGCTGAATAGGACCCCACAGCTGAAGTCCGGTGAAGACACAAATAGCTCAAAGGACTCGGAGTTCGCTGATCCATCAAACGCAGAGGAAGGTGACGAGGAATACAATAACGATGACGAAGAAGATGAGGAACAGGAGGAAGAGGAGGACATGTGCGAGACAGATGGTGAAAGTCCCTCCAGTGAGGGCCGCGTGTGCAGAGCGACGGCGTTTGACGAGTGCGTCTTTTCCTTAAAACGGCCAGCAGGTGAACCGCACGACAAAGACGAAGGAGAGCCGTACATATCCCTCCAGCAGGCTGCGAAGATGTTGAAAATGTTGGAGGGACAAGAAGTGAGCACGCGGGTCCGTTGTGGCGATTGCGGCTTCTTGGCGGAGGGGCTCAGCGGCTTGAACGTCCACATCATGATGAAACACTCATCAAAGGAGAAACCCTTTCACTGCCTGCTCTGCGGGAAGTCGTTTCACTCGGACAGCAGCCTGCAGCAGCACCTGAGTAGCTCGGCGCACGTGCGGACGGAGCGCGGAAGCGTGGACGAGCGGCCCGACGGAGGCACCATCTTTCGCTGTGTGCGCTGCAATGAGCACTGCAGCTCGGAGCAAGAGCTCTTCTTTCACATTAAAGAGAAACACGAGGAGCTGCTGCGCGAGGTCAACAAGTACGTGATGGAGGACACGGAGCAGATCAACCGTGAACGTGAGGAGAACCCTGGGAACGTGTGCAAATACTGCGGCAAGGTGTGCAAGAGCAGCAACTCCATGGCCTTCCTCGCTCACGTCCGCACACACACAGGTACACACTCGGCCTTCTTACTATATACAATACAATACAATGTGTTGTCTAGAGAATGGTGGTGCAGGTCGTTGTCACCCCTGAGCTCCAGGGTCCCTGGTTCGATTCTGACCTTGGGTTGCTTTCTGTCTGGGACTTTTGTCTCGTTTGTCTGGGTTTCCAGTTTCCTTCCATTTTCCAAAATTGGCTAGGCTAAATTTTAGGGGTGTTAATCACGATTAAATTTCAGTTCCCTGGTGGTTTAGTGGTAAGTATGCGGCGCTCTCACCGCTGCGGCCCGTGTTCGATACCCGGTCAGGGAACCAACCCCAGCCACTCTTAGTGCCGGTCCCAAGCCCGGATAAATGGGAAAGGTTGTGTTAGGAAGGGCATCCAGCGTAAAAACATGTGCCAAATCAAATATGCGTTGGCGACCCCTAATGGGAGAAGCGGAAAGAAAGTTTTTTTTAATTTTTAATTAAATTGCTGCTTGGGAATTCCTGCTTGGGAAAAGCGTTGGCAATGACAGGAAATGGTAGCGATTTCGCACATTCGCTGTACAAATCATCTTTCTGGTACGGCGCGGGTAGCCAGAGGGAAGAAGTGTGAGGCACTGTAAGGAACTGTACCAAAACGGTTCAGTATGAATACTTGTACGTTTACACCCCCCCAAAGTGTAAATAAATTCGTGCAGTATAATAAACTGGTGTCCCATCCTGGGTGCATGACTGCCTCATACCTTTCAATCAGAATAAAGTAAATAAATGAGTGAATTGATAAATACAGTAAAAAAAAATTTTTTTTTTAAGTCTAAATCTTTGAACATGTGTTTACTTTTTATTTAGTACGTATGTATATTTATAGGTTCAAAGCCATTCATGTGTAAGATCTGTAATTTTGCAACGGCCCAACTCGGAGATGCCAGGAATCACGTGAAGAGACACCTCGGCATGAGAGAGTACAAGTGTCACCTCTGTGGGTGAGTCGGTATCTTTTTATTATGAATTATTCATTCTTTGACTGAAAGAAATGACGTTCATTCCAGCTTCAGGCCACAGAGGCACTGATGAGTGTTTTTCTTTTCTTTTTTTCTTTTTTTTTTTTGAAGAGTAACTTCTGGTTTGTCGATGTACGTTTTCTTGCCTGGCACTGCTGAGCTTGTCTTCATACATACATTATTGCTTTAATTATAACCCGCTGCTCAATTAACCAAGGTTCATTTGGACCATAATAATATTGTGTGTGTCATACATATTGTTGTATTAGTCTGCCTTTTTAAGTGCCCACAGTGGACAAGTGTAAACATTTTAAACCCAAAACACAGTTTTTATCGGTGTGAGATAAAAATAATGGATGCTAACTGACCGACTCACGAGAACAGAACAGGGATCTTGTGCATCTCCATAACTGAGGCCGATGCGATTCACATCTCGATGCATATGGTACAGATAGTTCACATTTATGTCCTTGGTTCAAACAGACAGCAAATTATTAATGTACTTAATACTTAGTACTGACTTGCCTTCCGAATTCAACGCATGGGCCTTTCAGAAACAGGCCTTTGTACTGCAAAAGAAAAAGGATGTTTAGGAAGATCTTTGGGAAGATGCAGCTCTACCTCTGCCATGTCAATCTAGGAGCCTTAAACTTTGTAGTGTTTAAATGCATCATATTTACGTAGCAGCAGTGGTGCTGAAAGAACGCGGTTGAGAAACGTGGTGGCTTTGGGGTTTTAAGCCCTAGTACTCCCAAACTGTTGGGCCCTTGAGCAAGGCCGTTAATGCTCTCTGCTTCAGGTTCTGTATCATGCCAGTTGGGACAAGCTGGGATTTACAAAGCAGAAAAGAATTTGACTGTGCTGTATTGTATATTACACAAATCAAGAGGTTCTTCTTCTTTAACCTGCCCATACACATTCTTTCACACTCTGATCTTGTTGTAGGTGGGCTTTCGTGATGAAGAAACACCTGAACACACATTTGCTCGGAAAACATGGACTAGGCCAGCCAAAAGAGAGGTAACACACACTTTTCTCATGTATGCAAAGAATGTATTATGAACACGCACTGAATATTTTATCTGGTAAAATATGAGGTATCCTAACAACTGTGGAAAGACACATACCAGCTATTTGCAACTTGGTTACAGAAGGGTCACTCTGCTTTTGCTGTGATCTCAGGAGGTCACAGATGCTTTGGCAGCCCATTGCTTAAGCCCTGGTATCATTTTCTTGGGTTGGCAGCAGGCAGTTGTTCTTAGCACCCTCAAGAAGCTCGCAGTCTCACGTGTTAAAACAAACCTCACGTGGCATCAGTGATTCGCCTCTAGAGGCCACTTTTGTACTGTTTAATGACTTCTCAGCCGCTCCAGCAGCAGACGCAACCCGGAAAAACTATTGGTATAGATATTTGCAGATAACCAATAGTAGTAGTAGCCCATGGTAGTCAATATGGTAATTGGGGATCAGGAGAATTTGTTGATGCACCAAAGAGACAGTGGCCCATGCAAATGAGGTTTTCAAGGGGTAACTTGAAATTGTGGTGAGATAAAAATGGTGGTGATGGTCTTCTGTTAAACATCGCAGCACCAAGGTACCCCAATTCCGGATCATTGTATATGAGGTGGTATCAGAAATTTTCGCGACTAGTTTTGTAAAACGCCAACAGATGGCTGCACAAGGCATGCACAGTCACAGGAAGCACCGACCTTCATAATTTGGTGTGACAAACATCCTGTGTACATCGAAAGCTGAGCAACTTGTGCTATTCTGACCATATGCGCACCCTGTCACCGAGCTTCTCATCAGGAACAACATGATTTCACTTCCACACCCACCCTACTCCCCAGATTTGGCTCCTGTGGACTTCACCCTCTTCCCTAAGATGACAATCCAGCTCAAGGGTTGCCGTTTTAATTCAGCGTGAATCGCAGAAGGTGCCAGACATGCCTTAGTGACAGTGTGTAAACGTAGATAAATAAAGTCTTGAAACTTTGATACCACCTCAAACTTTGATGAACCAGTCGCACAGACCTGCATGAGTCCACGTATATCTGGGTATTTTTATTGAAGCTATGCACCACCTAATTGCATTTGTTGAGGCAGGATTGTTTAGGGTTGGGACCAGCCTCCTATTTTTCATTTTTCTTAGTCCTCGAAAGTACTGGTTAGGTCCAAAGTTGGCAGGATATCATCCTCCTGTTCCTTCAGAAGTCCTCCTGCTGATTTCTCAGTCGCCCAGGTCATGGGTGTCACACTGATCTCCTGTGACCAAGCGGGTAAATTTGGTTTCAGACCAACACGGTGCTGAAAGGTCCCTGTCCCACGCTGTGTTATCAACAAATGGCAACGGGAACAGTGGTACTTCCCTTCTGTCACAGGTTGAATGTTAACTACAGATTCAGAAATAATGGAGTTCAGGAAAGTGTGTGAGCAGAGGACTGTGTGTGTGTGTGTGTGTGTGTGTGTGTGTGTGTCAGAGTCAGAGAGTGATAGAAAAGCATCGTGTACTTTCATCCACCCATCCATCGGCCCAAACCGATGGCTATTTTTACACAAGTAAGATATGTGTATGTTTGTGTGTGTGACAGTTTTCAGAGGTATATATAAAACCTGAAATATGACAAACCCGAGTCCCAGTTATACTCCTGACCCTTAATGCAACGGATTGTGGGAGCTGAAAAATCATTACACCTTAATGATTTTACGCTAATAACCCTTTTTTTTAATATAGCGTGTTTATTACACTGTGATTATCGCTGGAATGAAACACAACAAGCATTAATTTGCTGCATATTCAGCAGTGTGTTTGGGTGTGTGTGTGTGATATTTAGATATTAAGCTCATTACTCACTGTTGCTTTATTATATGGCCATATCAGTGGTGTTGAACCAATCGGCGCTTACCGTTTTCACACACACATAACCATGTATACCGGTTCTCTCTCTCTCTCTCTCTCTCTCTCTCTCTCTCTCTCTCTTCATCTATATTTCTCTTCCTATATCTGCAGTCAGTCTTAGTGGACACTAGACACTGCAATGCATTGTTACTTAATATAATTTTACACTCTAACTATATACTATATAATTGTTGTGTTTAATGATTTATCTGTGTGCGCTTGTGCAGGAAGTACGATTGTGAACTGTGCGAGCGGAGTTTTAGCGAGAAATGGGCCCTTAATAACCACATGAAGCTTCACACTGGAGACAAACCCTTTAAATGCCCTTGGTCATCTTGTCACTATGCCTTTCTCACACACTCGGCCATGAAGGACCATTACAGGACGCATACGGGTAAACAGAAACACACACACACACTCTTTCTACCTCCATCTTACACTGTGTACAATCATTGAGATTCAGCAGAAATGTATATAGAATTTAAACAAGTATTACTTTATAGGTGGGTGTGGTTCTTTTATTATGGGTTACGCTTTGCATTTGAGGTGTAGTTATATTAAGGGTTGGTGAGGGGGTGTGCTTAGTATCGAACCCGAGGCTAATTTCATCAAGTTAACGACGTGATTCCTCGGTTTAAAAAGTGCATAGGATACGAGTGGGCATTCGTATCGCGATGCGCCATTTATTAACACATTTCCATTGTATTTCAGGTGAAAAGTCATTTCTGTGTGATCTCTGCGGTTTCGCTGGTGGAACTCGTCACGCTCTTACTAAACACCGCCGCCAACACACAGGTAACACGTGTCCACATCCCTATACGTTATCTTTCATACATATACCCCGGAGTGACTCTCCCTTTTTTTTTTTTTTCCGTATGTAGGTGAGCGTCCGTTCCGTTGTGACCTCTGCAGTTTTGCCTCGACCACTCAGTCGCATTTGACCCGACACAAACGCGTTCACACGGGGGAGAAACCGTATCGCTGCCCCTGGTGTGACTACAGGTAACTTCCAATGACCTCAATCCTTACATCCGTTTTTTTTCCCCCCATTTCCTGACCACTAAACTTCCAAATTTCAGGTCAAACTGTGCTGAGAACATCCGTAAGCACATCCTTCATACGGGGAAACACGAGGGTGTGATGATGTACAACTGCCCTCGCTGCGACTTCTGCACCAATTCGCCATCCGAGTTCCGTAACCACCTTAAGGACAAACACATCGATATCGAGAACCCTGACCTCGCTTACCTTCATGCAGGTAGCACATTAACTCCGCTCACTCACTCCTGTTTATTTAGTCACCTACTTCCACTTGCTTTGCTTTCCCTTTATTCATCTGTTCATCTTGCCTCAAAAAGGGCTCATAATGAGCGAGTT
This sequence comes from Silurus asotus, assembly GCA_024362625.1. Lineage (NCBI taxonomy): Eukaryota > Metazoa > Chordata > Actinopteri > Siluriformes > Siluridae > Silurus > Silurus asotus. Next base: position 2,936,143 of record MU551532.1, read on the forward strand.
GGTATTGTGTGTGCGTGTGTGCCTTTCATTCTCAACACACACAGACACCGAAGGAAAAAACGAGAGGCACCTCTGTGAACGTGTATGTGTGTGTGTGTGTGTGTGTGTGTGTGTGTGTGTGTACTGCGGCTCTGGATGATTGACAGCTGCGAATCCACTGGGTGTGTGTTTGTCATTCAGTGTTGACTTTTTTATCTTTAAACTCCGTCAGTCTGTTTGATTGACAGCCGTCAGCGTGACACCTCGTGCAACCGAGTTTGCCTTCACACGCAAGCATTTTATGCACACAAAGTAGAAGTTGACAGACAGACAGACAGACAGACAGACAAACAGTGAGATGGAGAGAAAGAGCTGCCGGTGTTTTTCCTACCGGTGCCCATGTGTTTGAAGGAACTCCCCTGCCTTTTTTCAATCTTTTCTCTATTTTTTCTTTTAAATATTCTGTACAATAGGGGCGTAACTGTAAACATAACTCACGGATCAGTACGTACCTCGGTATTTATTTATTCATAAATAATTTCATTTCTTCCATCCATCCTTCGTTCATTGTGGTTTACATTTGGAAGTGTAAGGAATTTCGTTAAAGCTGTACATTAAATGCAAAAGAATCTATATTGCTAGATTGTCATAAAAACGTTGACAGGAAGTGGCAGCGATTTCACGCATGCCCACAACAAAATCGGAATTTTCGCTCATGCACAGAACAAATCGTGTTTCCGGTACGGATCGAGTAGCCACAGTGCCAGGCGGAGACTAAACAAACTTGCGGTTCGCCACTTAACATGTTCATGAGGAAAATAAGATTTAAACTGTTCCGCACATAAAACAAATATTGTATTCGGTACATATTTGCACAGAAAGTTGGGATTTTCTTCCCCTTAACCAATTAAATCATCATTTAATCTTTGTGTAATATAAAAATTTGCTTGATGATCCGAAACATTTGTACGATGGCAATACGAGAATGAAGTCGTATTTCTCTTCAATTTTAACACACTGATCTTGTAAGGCTACGATGTTTTTCTCGAAACATTTTGATTTTATCATGAAATTATTTTAACTTTATTCTCAAAACATTCTGACTTTATTTCAATTTACGTTGCACTAAAACTCTGTCGTCTAATTGAGTGTGACAAATATGCAAAGAAATTAAAAAAATTTAAATCTGAGACTTTTTTAGAGCACTCTACTATACATGCTTTTCCTATAAACGACTTCATATTCTGTGTGTGTGTCCAGGAATCGTTTCGAAGTCGTTTGAGTGCCGGCTCAAAGGGCAGGGGTCAACATATGTGGAGGCCGACGCCCCTTACATGCCAGACGAAGGGCGTTTAGGAGCTGAAACCTTGCAGCAAGTCATTATCATTCAGGGATATGGTGAGGAGGCGGAGTTGCAGGGCACCGAGATGGAGGAGGCGGAGCTGGAGGAGTCGGCAGCGGCTACTTTGCAGACTCTGGCCATGTCCTCCGTCAACGGTGAGCTGTTGCAGGTTACGCAGGACGGATCCATCATTCCCTACACGCACAAAAACTACGTCCTGGTGGAGTCGTCGGGTTCGGGGGCGGAGCAAACGTTGCAGATGGCGGAGAAAGTGTCGCACGAAGCCAATCCTGACGGGACGGCGCCGTCTACCGCACTAGATGCTCTGCTGTGCGCCGTGTCTGAGATCGACCAGCAGGACGGCTCCACGCAGCAGGATATCAGAACCACCCAACAACAAGTACAAGCCCAGGGGGAGGGGCAGGAGGCGGTCCAGGTTTACGGAGAGGTCGTACGGGTGTTGGGCCACGCCCCTGACGAAGTCCTACAGTTCGCGGCCAGCCAGCTGATGATGAGAGAAGGGTTAACGCAAGTGATAGTGAACGACGAAGGAACGCATTACATTGTGACCGAGGTGGCTGAAGGGGACGTGTACACGCAGAGCGAAGGGGTGGTGTCTGGACAGGAAGTAGGGCTTGTGGATGATTCAGGAAACCAGTCCGGTGAGGCTCAGGTCACATATGATCCAGTCAGCCTTAAACAAGATGCTCAGGAATGATTTAGGCAGGACTGAAGAGTTTAGCCCCACCCCTTTTTTACACACACCTTCTGGCTCCACCCACATATTATTACCTAACCTGAAGTACAACCTGCAGTTGTGTGATGTCAAGGATTATTTTTATTATTATTTAATTTTGAGGCATCATTATATGTAAAAAAAAAAAAAAAATACTTCTTCTGTATTGAATTAAAAATTGTTGACTGTTTCACCAATGCAGTTAAACACAGAAATTAAAAACCGGCAATGAATCTTATGTTACAGATTTGCACCATTGGATAGGGTGGGGATATGTGAATAGCTCCAGAGAGCCAATGGGATGGGGTCAAATCCAGAACTTAAGTTTCGAAGGGGTTGTAAGAAACTAGATAGCTTGGGGCCAATCAATAGAGCTGTAGGCATTTAAGCTGATTAAGGCTGAGGGTGGATCCAGAGAGCTGCAAAACCAGGCCAGATCGAAAGCTCAAAGCACAGTAGGAGCGGCCATGCGAATCCCTTGTTTGATCCAAGGGGGTGAAGCCAGATGCCAAAGCAACCAGGAGGCAGGGCATTCCGTGTATATTGAGCGTTGGGAGGAGTTTGCTCCGAGTTCAAATCGGGACACAACACACATCTCACGCATACACACACATCGTTTTGAAAAAACGGATTTACCTGCTGTTTTTTTGTAGATTTTGCTTGATAGTGGGTGGATGAAAGAATGGACAAAAATTTCAATAAACGTATAAATGAGTAAACCGTGTGTGTGTGTGGTTTAAAATTTCTATTCATAAATTTGCCTCACTACTGAAACACACTGAAGTGATGGAGAAATACACTATATTGCCGAAGGTTTGTTGGTCAAAAGTCGTGATGTTTTTTTTTTATAATCATTACATCCAACATTTAGTCCCAAATTCCACTTATAATACTATACATTAGTCCATGTTTAAAATCCTTTTTTAACCCCAACCAGCATTTACATCACTCAAACCACAACCTAATGACATCAACATGCCGCAAAGGTTACATCATGGTTCAGACATTCATCAGCATTAACACACACACACACACACACACACACACAGCAAAACACAACAGACAGGGACAGCCACCCTGTATGGCTTTATTTGACTCTCTATGGACTAATTACAGTTCTCAGTGCTGTAACCCTGAGCCTGTGACTGCGTGTCCCTCTAATCACCGGTCTCATTAACCCTTTGCTTTCGCAGCTTGGAATCACCATGACGACAAGGGTGACATCAAAGTCCCTCCGTCCCAAAACTCAAAAGCAACCCAAAAAAAAGAGACAATAAAATGTGTGTGTGTGTGTGTGTGTGTGTGTGTGTGTTAAGGGTTTCACCTTCTCAATTAGCCTCTAAGAGACACAGTTCTCCTTAATGAAGTCATTACTGTAATGTTCCTGCGAGAGCCAACTGGTGCAGACAGACACTCCTCATTAGCATAAATCATGTATATTCATGTTTCCAGTGAAGACCCCCATCACTGCTGTATTATATTCACACTATTCCTCTCCACCCGCTTTTTCTTTATCCTGTCTGAGAGTCCGAGTCGCTCTCACACACGGTCGCTCTCTCTATCGCGCTGTCTATCTCGTGTGTGTGTATGTAGATATCTACATATGTACAGTAGATGTGGTGTTTAAATAGTGGTTCGTATCAGGATTGGGGTTAAATCTACCACTAAAACCAAACCATGGTCAATTGATAGAAGTATTCTGCATTTCTCTCTGGAGACAGTCTGTCTTCTGCCTTCAGTGGTGTGTGTTAATTTAACAAGGTGCACACTTACCATGTTCACTAATGAGGTGGAGTTACAAACCAACCAACACCTACTGTCTCACTGTCTTCATACCTGTTTCACTCTCTGCTACCTCATTCTGTAACCTACATTATTATGATGGATGGATAGATGGATGGATGGATGGAGGAGCTGCAGGATGAACACGGCTTGTGTTCAATGTCACTGGTAAAAAAAAGAAGCAGCAACGGCAAATGTTTTATCCTTCAAACTTTTAAAAGATTTTTACGCTCCACTCTATTTAGAGGTTAAAGTTCAACAGTGACACCATCATGCTAATAATATATAAATAACAGAATAATTAACAGTGCAGTACAAGTCAGTGGTTTTATGTAAATCACTTATTTTCAGTGGAAGAACGGATTTCTGTGTGTGTGTGTGTGTGTGTGTGTGTGTGTATATACTGTATATGTGTGTGTGCGATTTTCTTCTTCTCATGTCCTCTCCCCCCTACTGACAGAAAAACCTCCTTCTGAGCCACACACACTTCTGTGTCCTAATTTTTTTGTTTGTTTGTTGACCTTGTTCGATCACATGACCTTTAAAAACTCTCAAATTGGAGGAAAAAAAGGAAAAAGAGAGTAACTGCGACAGCAAGGTGAAATGTGTGTAGGTGTGTGTGTGTGTGTGTGTGTGCATGAGAGAAAGTCGAGAGAGAGAAAAGCGAGAGAGAGAGAGAGAAATCTCCCCCCTTCTGAGATCTGACACATGTCACACTCTGCTTCCTTCTGCTTCCTGTCCACCTTTACGGTAAACCTTCAAACACACACACACACACACACACACACACACACACACACACACACACACACACACACACACAGTAAAAGTGTAGTTTCTTGTCTGAGATCGACCCATAGTTTCCCATTATTCTTGGCTCTCACTGTTTCGGCCTAACACAAGCCAGTGTGCTAATTTTATTGCATAAACATCAGAACCACCAACTTTCATAGCAAGAAGTCATTTAACTTAAATGGCAGTTTATCAGCCACATTTTCTATAAATATACGAGATTAACTCACATAACCGCTTCAGAAAAAAGACTCTTTAAATGGTAATTCTATTATCTTTATTTAAAAAATTGGCAAATATGTTTTGATGGATGAATGAATGGAAGCACTTTGCTATATACACAAATGGATGGATTTACGAATGGATGGATGGATGGATGGATGGATGGATAGGTAAGTATTTTGATTAATATACATATAATCCAATGGATGGGTGTATAGAAAAGTGAATATGTGTATAAAAACTGTCATCCTTTTAGCTGCTGCATCGATTCAAACTGCTGCTAAATGCCACGTCCCAGTACAACTTATACGACTGTATGTCCACGTCTACAATTTGACCCCTAAGCCCCGCCCCCTTGTGTTAAGTTTAGCGTAAAATTAACTGATATGACATCAGGAATTAACACATAAAAATATCTTGTTTTAACTTAGATTTCTCAACTGTGCCTGCTTACCACAAATGCATTATGGGATATGTGCTATGACACCCCCATCCCCCTCCCCCTCCTCCTGTGTACTTAAACCGAAGGCCAATTATACTTGTGTGGGGGTGCCCTGTTTGGCGTTTGGAGCTGCTGTAACATTAATTGGTGTGTGAAGTTGCGGTAATGCGAGCGTCCTGTGAAGCCCACAGAGACACACACACACACACACACACACACACACACACAGTTGCTAATTGCAGAGAGACACACAGTAATGACTTCATTAACACACTGTGGTGTCTCTGAGCCTTTAACACAGTGACCTGTCCGGAAAATCTTTTTTTAACCTGTCACAGATTATTCTATTAAAAATAATACTGAATATAATAACAGAATACCAAGTGTTAGAAATGTTCCCTTTCGGTGTGTACTAGGGATGTGCATCTCAATAACCGAAGCCGGTGCAATTTGCATCTCGATGCATAGGCAACATACGAAGCAGCTACGGATGCGATGCGATTCACCTTTTATTTTAATTTTATTTATATGGCAGTTGTATCCTTAGGCAATATCAAAGAGCCATTGAGAGCTCATACGCAGAAGTCGATGAAGAGGTGAAAATCTCAAGAACCGAGACTCGATAAGGTTTATTTATTCAGCTGTTTGGATATAATATCAGCTACTTCATGTAGAGATGTTATATATGCATTATAGGTATATATATGCATTGTAGGTACATATATGCATAAGTAGCAGTAGCACAATACATCAAATCAAGCTAATACCTGCAGAAAAACTTGTGTTTTTAGCTAAAATATGAAAACAGAGCTTGGTGGCTGTGACCATTGGTGTCAGATGTGCTGGCTTGAGAACCTACTGATCGCCTGGGATTTTCAAAATGAACAGTCTCTATACACAATAGTGCGAAAAACAAAAAATATCCAGCCTGTGAACGTAAACAGGAGACTGGAGCAAGCCAACAGGAAGGCTACAGCAACTACAAGAATCACTCTTTGCAACAGTGACGAGCAGAAAAGCATCTCAGAGCCTGACACGTCAAAGCTTGTGGTGGATGCGCTACAACAATGGAAGCACACATCAAACCCAGTTAAGAACAGAAATACGAGGCTTTTGTGGCTTTTCATTTTTTCCTGATTACTGTCCAAGAAAAACTGATGTAAGATAAACAAATAGACGCAAGAAAAGAGACAGGGTTGCACTAGATAGAGACGGAAGTTCACGCAAGCATCAGCAGTAAAAGCTAATGCGGAGCAAATTACAATTTGTAACACAGCAGGCGTTTAAAAAGAGGTAATAATGGCCTGTGTGGTCTCTGGGTATCCCGGAGCGTCGGGAGCATGGAGGGCACACACAGCTGCCTCGCATGTGCACCAGTAATTACCTTTCCTATTAGTGAAGCCTTGTGTAACTTCGGAGTTAGCATTAATCTATCCTCGGCCGTCAGGAAATTAAAGATAGCGTTAATATCAGCTAAAATACACTGTCTGTATATGGGAATAGATTCAGAGTCGGACTCAGTGTGTTTGTATGAGTGCATTAAGAGTGAGGGGTTTGTTTTTTTGTACCTGTTCAGCTCTCTCACACCTGAGCAGAAAACAGGCGACGACAAGTCGAGACACACACACACACACACACACACACACAAATGCACTTGCACACACACTTTCCAGACTGAGAAAGGAAAAACAACAAACAACCTTGGCAATCAAATTTACTAAAACGAATGACCAAAAGTTTGTGGACGCCTAGCCATAAGATCCGTATGTGCATTTTTGAGCATCCTATTTCACATTTAGGTCCAATTTGCTGTTATAATACCCTCCACTCTTCTGGGAAGATGTCACACTAGATTTTGGAGTATGATTGTGGAGATTTATGTATCCAGGCTGAACATCCACCAAATAAAACACAAGCAGAGAAAAAGATAATGATCAGGTGATCAGGAATGTCTCTGTTCTCAGTCATGTTTACATCACTGACTCCCTCTGTCTCATCCACTTTAGCCAAACTTTAATTCAATTCATTTTTATTTGTATTGCGCTTTTACCAATGAACATTGTTTCAAAGCAGCTCTACACAGATAATGTGGTAATAAAAATTGATACGATTATTTATGAGTTTATAAGTGTAAGAGAGGAACCAGACTCTAGAGGGAACCCATTCTCATCTGGGTTGCACCGAATGTCCATTTATTGCAATTATAATTCAACATTTACTTTTGGCTTATGGCCCTTCATAGGAAAGAATTTGGGCACCTCTTTGCTAGTAGATGTTGTATTTTAAAAAAGGCACATTATTGCCTGAGCTCCATCAAATAAAACCGCACAGAAATGCATTATTTACAAGCTCTTTATTTATAGACTTAGATTATATTTTTCAAACGAGGTTTTCCCAGATATACAGCTTTGTACTTTGTATTTATTCTGTAAAACATTTTTAACACAACAAATTTTACTTTTTTTCTCCCAGGTGTTTTAAGGATTCATTTCCACCACCACTTTGCCTTGGTTCTTTCCGGCATACATATAATCTATTGCTCTGTAGACTGACTCCAGCCCCACAAATCGCCCTTCCTTGTCCATCTGTCCATCATCGATGGCGCACAATAGCTTCCCCTTCTCTTGCATCTGCATTGCTTTCAGCACACACTCGCTGTAGTCTGACAGGAAGTGGGGCAGGAAGAAGCCCCTCACGCTGGCTGATTTCTGCAGGAGTTTGGCAGGAAGTGTGGCACCTCTGACAGGTTGCAGACCTGACTCACTCTGATAACCAGAGATGAAGCCCACCACCAGCAGGCGCCCGTTTTGAGCCAAATTATTAACGGCCAGGTCAAACACGGCGCCCCCGACTGACTCGTACACCACATCCAGGCCTTTCGGATACTCCCTGCGTAGCGTTGCGGCTAAGTCCTCTTCCTTGTAGTTGATCGGCCGATCGCAACCGATGCTCTTCAGAAACTCCACCTTCTCAGGAGAAGAGCACGTGCCCACCACATGGCACCCGGCCATCTTGGCAAACTGGACGGCAAAGTGTCCCGTTCCTCCGGCGGCAGCGGTCACCAGCACCGTTTCCCCGTGCTTCAATTCCCCGAGACGCTGCAGGGCGATGAGGGCGGTTGCTCCACTCACGATCACTGCTAATGCTTCCGGTTGTGGCTCTTTTAGAGGAATCACTTTTCCCGCAGAGACGAGCGTGTATTCGGCAAACGCGCCGTCGTTTAAATATCCCACCGTGTCACCCACTGCGAAACGGGAACTGGCGCTCAAACCCAACGCCACCACTTCTCCTACACCCTCACATCCTACTGGAAATGGAGGGGAGACAGAGGGGTCGTAACGGCCGGCTGAGTAGTTAATATCAGATGCATTTATCCCGACGTATCTAAAAGAAATGACAACAAGAAAGAGTTCTTCATCTTGGTTTCAACTTCAAATTTTATAAAAGTCTACAATGATAATATTCCCTTCATTATAAGGCCAAAGAATTTGTCAATGCCTGACCAAGTACACCTCTTTTTGCTGTTATTATAACCTGCAAATGAAGTGGACATATGGAGGTGGAAGCTTAGTGGTTAAGGCATAAGACCTTGGATCCAATTGTGATGAGTTTAAATCCCAGCCACTCCCAGACGTTTTAGTGTGGATGAGCAACGACTGAAAACAAAAGTGTGGACGCGAAGCTTTTTTAGACGTAAAACGTTTAGACATTTGTTTTCAAATTTGATCCGGATAGTGTCGGCTCCTTCTTCTTTCAGCTTCTCCCATCATGGGTCGTCACAGCGGTTTATCCGTCTCCATTCCCCCTCTGTCCTCTACATCTGCCTCTTTCAACCCAATTACCTGCATGTCTTCCCTCACCACATCCATAAACCTCCTCTTTGGTCTTCTTCTATACCTCCTTCCTAGTGGCTTCATCCTGAGCATTCTTCTACTGATATACCCCATGTCCCTCCTCTGCACATGTCCAAACCATCTCAATCTCGCCTCTCTCACTTTGTCCACAAAACATGCGCTGTCCCTCTAATAAACTCGTTTTTAATCCTGTCCATCGTCGCCACTCCCAACGAAAACCTCAACAACATCTTCAGCCCTGCTACCTCCAGTCTCTAAACCATACAACATCTCAGGTCTCACCACAGTCCTATAAACTTTCCCTTTCACTATCACAGATACTCTTCTATCACAAATCACTCCTGCTATCACTCTTCTCCACCCTCTCCACCCTGCCTGCACTCTTTTCTTCACTTCTCTAACACACTCTGAATTACTTTGAACTGTTGACCCCCAGGTACCTGAACTCCTCCACCTTCTCCACCTCTTCTCCCTGCAACTGCACCACTTCGCTGCCCTCCCTCTCATTCACACACATGTACTCTGTCTTACTCCTACTGACTTTCATTCCCCTTCTCCACCTCTCCAGGCTCTTCTCCACCTTCTCCCAACTCTCACCACAAATCACAGCATCTGTAACCTGTATTAGTAGATTGTGTGTAAATGTGTGTGGTGTCCTGGTTAGTGTATATACCTCTTATGGTCAGATTGATTTCTGAAAATTTATAAATAGGGGGAAATGGTGGGATTTATTTATTTATTATGTTTTTTGTGTAAATCAGGGATAAATCTGGACCTGGACAATTTCAGTAATTGTATCATTTTTGTATAGTATAAGAATGGAGTTCATATGCTAAGTTGTGTGAGGTTCAGGAAACTGACCGGTTCCGGATGAGCAGCTCGTGGTCGTTCGGGGTCGGAACCGGAAGTATCTGAACGGAAACGGCTTCTCGAAAGTTGGGGCTTCGTTTGGTGGCCATCATCTTCTTCATACTGCTCGGGATTGCCGAGCGTTTATAATCCATGAAGTGTTGTGAATAGGACATGTCGATAATAAAACGCCGTGAGAATGTATGAAAAGCATTTCGACACCCGAGCACACGGTTACACAACAGCGAAACAGACATGTTCACTCTCACACTCTCACACACACAACTTTCCCAGTCCAGTCCCGAAATATGGATATAATGTCACGTCCAAAATAAACAAACCGACGCCTGTCCCTTGCTCACTAAATAGTCCACTAGTTGAATACAAGATTCGGTTTGAGACACAGCCGCAGTTCCTGCGCCATCTTTACTAGCCTGGCTAGCTTAGCTTTGTAAAGTGTTACAACAAGACAAACATTTTAAGATTTAAATAGTCTGTTTTTATTAAAACCAAAGTTTATTCTGTATTTCTGTGGTCTTTAATAAATAAATAAATAAATAAAGGCCCCTATGCTCTTGTAAAGGACCAACTCACTTCCTCTTCCTGTCAACAAAGCAACCAAACAGGGAATACAATAAAATAACACAAACAAATTGTTTACTATTTTTTTATTTATTTTTATTGTATTTAATGTATTTTTTTTATTTAATTGTTTACTGTTGTATACTGTATTACTGCTATAAGCATATTTTTGTATATACATCTTTTTCTCTCATATACATCTTAGATATACTTTATATATTCTTATATTTTTTATACAGTTTTTATAGTTTATTTATCTGCCTTCTTTTTCTTTGTTTTATTTTTCTCCCCATTCTATTCCCTCATGCCGGACCGTCGTAAAAAGCATTTCACTGCATGTCGTACCCTGTATGTATGTGTATGTGACAAATAAAATTTTATTTAATATGAAAATCAGTATATTGCATATTTAATATTAAGGGATATCATTTTTTGCAGAATGCACAGCAATTTTTCCACACAGCCAGCGTATGCAATACATCTACAGTCCCTGAGACCTAAAATACAACCCTGAACATCACCAAAACTGTGTAGAAATAAAATAATTCCATTTTCTACTTTCTCCTGAGATTGAAGAGAAAGACTTTGGTTTTCCACTGTTGATTTGTCAGAGTCTGGAGAACGTTGTTCATTCCCATGCAAAGCTGCTCCTCAAAGTGGAATGAAAATTTGAGCCATTTCTTCCTTTAGATCTGGATCTTGAACCGAATTCTGGGATCTTGAAATCTCAAACTGAGATTTCTAGGTCCTGGGAGCTGAGAGCATTTTTCTACTCAGTTTTAAACAAAAATACAAAAACTACACATTCTGCTGCTAAATGTAGATTGGAGATTGTCCTTGAAGATATTGTACTGGTTGAACCTAGGATTTCTGGTCAAGGTCAAACTACCCTGTGCACATCAACAGATTTATCTTAAGGTGTTCCGTGCCAAACCGCATGCTAAGCATTGCTTGTAGTGCCCTATGCTAAACTGGATAGTGGCTGTCAGATTCTCAAACCAACTGTTCTTCTGTCAAAAAAGGACTCTTCTGTTAGACCTGAGCACCAAGCCCTTCCTGATGGACATTACATAAATTATTGCTGCTTCAGGAAATCTGGATGGCCAATTCAACCACATATTCTCACTGCTTTTTCCAGTTATTATAAATTAACTGGAATGCTAATTGCATATGCAAATATGTTTCTTTGAACCCCCAAGTAGCTGGTAGGTTTTCTTGGTTTCTAGGTTTTTACAGCACCAACCAGGTTATACGTGTCCAGTAAAAGATGGTTGTCTGATAGTAAAATTTATTACAAATATTGCTTTATGTTACTTCGCACCTTAAGTGGAAGCATGTGCTTGTATACAATCATGCCACTTTTAGTACATTTACATTTGCGGCATTAAACAGACGCCCCTGTCCAGATCGACGTACAAAAGTGCTTTGAGTCTCTAGCAATGAATAAATCTACACTGGTACACAAGATTACAAGCGTAATATAAATCAGACTAAATCAGGCACATCATTACTACAAACTACAAACTGTTTAAATGCCGTTTTTGCACATCTTTCCTGAACTGCTGCTATAATGCTCTTTTGTGTTTTGTCTTTGCATCGTCTTGTGTTGTCCTGCACTGTCTTGTGTTGTCTTGCATCGTCTTGTGTTGTCCTGCACTGTCTTGTGTTGTCTTTGCACTGTCTGGTGTTGTCCTTCACTGTCTTGTGTTGTCTTTGCACTGTCTTGCGTTGTCTTTGCATTGTTTGTGTTGTCTTTGCACTGTCTGGTGTTGTCCTTCACTGTCTTGTGTTGTCTTTGCACTGTCTTGCGTTGTCTTTGCATTGTTTGTGTTGTCTTGGACTGTCTTTTTTTTTCCTGCCCGGTACTGTCTTGCGTTGTCTTTGCCCTGTCTTGTGTTGTCTTTGCATTGTCTTGTGTTGTCTTTGCTTTGTCTTGTGTTGTCTTGAACTGTCTTTTGTTGTCTTGCACTGTCTTGCGTTGTCTTTGCCCTGTCTTGTGTTGTCTTTGCACTGTCTTGCGGTGTCTTTGCATTGTCTTGTGTTGTCTTTGCTTTGTCTTGTGTTGTCTTGAACTGTCTTGTGTTGTCCTGCCCTGTCTTGTGTTGTCTTTGCACTGTCTTGCGTTGTCTTTGCATTGTCTTGCGTTGTCTTGAACTGTCTTACGTTGTCTTTGCCCTGTCTTGTGTTGTCTTTGCACTGTCTTGCGTTGTCTTTGCACTGTTTGCACCAGGTTGCACACATGCACTTTATGTGGCGAGGACACTTGTTCACAGGGTTTGATTATCTTTTTTTTATTATTCTGTTTTGGTAAAACACAAACCCCCAAAATTATATCCATGCATGCATTAATATTTTAATTATACAAACCACAATCATTTGCAATTTTCTTTTTTTTTTTCTTTTTTTAATCAAGCAGGTTGGCTTGTAAATCAACACCCAGCATTTATTACAAATCATCCATCTGATGCCAATTAACCAATATAAATACATAAATAGATTCAAGTCGGTGTAAATATAAATAAGCAGTAGGAGGAGTGTAACTGAGGGAAAGGCTCGAGGTGTTTGTGCGCGTGTGTGAGTGTATGAGTGTAAGTGTGCACGTGCGAACCTGAGCCATTAGCGCGGATTCCACACACACACACACACAGTTGTGATCCACTACCGCAGTTTCTATATATGTATATATATATAAAAGGATATTTGTAAACTATTGGTATAATATAGCAACGTTTAAAGGACCAGCGGATAAAAGAAGCTCGAAAAGTTTTTACCCCCTCCCCTTCATTCCGGTTGTTGGCGGAGTCCTCATTTTTGTCCGCTTTTTTTCCCCTCTTCGTTGATGATGACATTGATGAGGAGGAGGACGATGAGGAGGAGGATGACACTTAATCAGTCTGCCATGATCCCATGTGAGATGTGTTAAAGCGTTGATCCTGTTCGGATGAGGAAGGAAACCGCAGCGCAGCGCGCTTTACGCACCGCACAGCACAGCACCGCACCGCAGCGCGCTTTACGCACAGAGGAGTGAACTTTAGTGGAGTTTGATTTATTGATTTGTTATACTTTTTTTTTGTTGTTCTTGCTTTTGTTTATGTTGCGTTGACTTAAAGAGTGTGTTGTGTTCGTTGTCGTAATTCCTACATAAGAAGATTTGCACAGAGCGAAGGATGGCGAGGAGAAAACAGAGAGAACCCAGAAAAGCTGCAGGTACACACCGCCTTACTGTCAATATATACATACATACATACACACACAGATAGACAGATAGACAGATAGACAGATAGATAGATAGATAGATAGATAGATAGATAGATAGATAGATAGAATTCTAAAAGTGGTTGTGTGTGTGTGTGTGTGTGTGTGTGTGTGTGTGTGTATATTTCTATGTACTTAGATAGATAGATAGATAGATAGATAGATAGATAGATAGATAGATAGATAGATAGATAGATAGAATTCTAAAAGTGTAAGTGTGTGTGGGTGTGTGTGTGTGTGTGTGTGTGTGGGTGTGTATTTCAATGTACTTGATGATAGATAGATAGATAGATAGATAGATAGATAGATAGATAGATAGATAGATAGATAGATAGATTTCTTCAAGTTTGTGTGTAAAACAGGAAAATAAGTGCATAAGTAAATAAATATAAGTAAAACACAAACCTACTTAGATATAAATTGGAATTGGCACGTGTTTTGCTCGAAATTAATTCGATGCTATTTCTTTTACATTTTTTATGTTGTTTGCAATGTTTTGTGTTATTTTCAGATACTGAAATTAAATTGCGCTTTTTTTTGCCGGGCCTAGTTTTTGCCCCAAGACAAAACTTGAAATTGAATGAAATTTTCTATATTAAATTTATTGATAGAATTAAAAGTTTACAAACAACTAAATTATGAAGCAACATACAACATTAGTATAGATTTTCCCTTAGATTTTGTCCATATATTATTCTTTTTTCGTACAAACCTTATTCCATTTTAGATTTTATGGCCTCACAGCCATGATTAAAGTGGTGTTTGATTGGGAAGGTGGGGTGAACAAGGGCAACAACAGCAACAGCACCGGCTCTTTGCGGTTGCATTTCATTAAATTTTATATAAATTAATTTGTAAGAAAAGGTATGAGCTGTAAACCTGCACTCTTACACCTAATATTGACCTTTGTTCTCCTTTCTGGATACAAATCTGGTTGCAAGTTTGAGACCATGCTGAAGTACATGAACAAAACAATGCTTTTGGGGGGAAATACACTTATACAGAATTATAATTTCTATTTTAATTTCAGCAGAACAGAAAAAAGTGTAGTGTTTGTGACAGTGGGGCTTTATGCAAATTTTCAGATTCGAGACCAAGTGATGAATGGAAGGACAATTATAAGAGAAGGACCTGATACTCCTTAGTTTGACCTTGATATTACGAATGCAGTCGCAAAATCATCTGATCAACGTCTATTATAATCGTTATAATCGTTAGTGTTATAAGTAACATATTATTGCTATTAATAAGCAAATTGAACATGTAGCCTTGATGCATAAATTGACTTTTTTGTTCAGAGAAAATAATTTGTAAAAAATCTCTTCACATTGAGATTTCTTTAAACTCGTGTGAAATTATTTGGGCCATCGATCATTGAAAAATATGGTCCTGTATGATCACACACCTCAGTATGCATATTGCACCTCTATTCCGGCCCTGTAAGTCGACACGACACGAAATGTTAACGAAAACTTTTAATAATCACGTGTGACACTAGATGTGCAGTAATATCTGGAACAAAGAGGATTCCAGCTTTCGTGTAGCACGCCTCACTCATGCTCTGTGTGTGCAATAAATATACCTTACAGAACATAAACATGAAGGTCTTTCAGATCAGCCATAAAATCCGACACTGGACCAAAGGCACATATCAATGCAGCACAATGTAACGAATGCAGAGACCTTTGCAGGCAGGACAATTCATTTAATACATCTGCATCTATTATAAACATAAAAAAACTGATTATTGTTCATTATGTTTTTGTGCAAAGATATTTATCCAGGATGGTCCATGAATCTTCTTCTTCTTCCTTTTCTTTCTCTCATCTTGTTTTAAAATTACGTTTAACTATTAATAATATAATAATAATATAATTATGATACTAATGAATAATGATATAATATTAATAAGATAACAGCTTCTATTACAACTGCTCATTATAACCCACGTTATATTCGAAATTGACTCGGTAATGAAATCAAACACGATTTAGATGTTAGTTTATAAAATTTTGTTTTTTTTCCTAAAAAATAATTTTCTACATTAAATTCGATAAAACATAGTCTAAACCAAAAAAACTTTTTCTGTAAATATTTTATTTGTGCATAAAAAGCAGTTTATCCTACAATACATCCTGTATATATACATACGATATTTCTGGCGAAAATAATTTGAAATTAGGTCCCGAGTCTTCAGCAAATCATCGTGTTAAAGAACTTAATTACATGAGAAGCGGAATCAGTGCGGTTTTTCTATAGTGGATTATAATGAATATGAATATATAGGCACTGTTTTATAAAATGAAATATGAATTTTAACACCGAGGGTGTAGAAATGTAGCCGATTATACATTTCTAGATCTGTTATAGATTTCGTCCAAAAAAAGAACATTTTATTTTTTATTTGCATTCGATCAAGGAGAGGAATTTATCATAATAATAATGATAATTATTATTAATATTATTATTAATTATTTATTTAGTTAAAATTAAATATTATTATTATTATTATTATTATCAATATTTAGGCAGAGCCCTATGCAACCCACAACATCTGTGGCTGCTGATGCTTGCTCTACAAATTTACATGATGGAAACAGAAAGCTGTGTGTTTGTGTGTGTGTGTGTGTGTGTGTGTGTGTGTGTGTGTGTGTGTGTGTTCACTAAGATCTCATGCATTTTGCATTACATGTTTTCAAACAGTGTTGCTGCATGTGTTTATTGTCTTGCTTTCTCGACCTCTCTCTGTCTCTTTGTCTCTTTGGTGTTCTCACTGGTCTCACTGTTTGTCTCCCTCTGTCTTTTTTTCTCGCTCTCTGCCTTTGGTGTTTGTTCTTTTTTTTTGGGGGGGGGATGCGTGTGTGAATGATATCTACATGCAAAACACTTCACACAATAATCCCATCACACTCTAAAAGTGTGTGTTTTTACAGTTGTGGCTTGCGCTTTCAGGTGTAATCAGAGATGAAAAGATTTCACTTGATGGTGAGATGGAGGGATTAATCCTGTACGTGACTGTGGCTGTGTCGAGGTGTGGGTTGAGATACCTTGGCATGAGTAGGGATTGTGTTTTGGTGTGCTTTTGGCTTGATTTGGATGGCTTTTCGATTTGTTTAGAAAGGATTTGGATTTGTTTAGAAATGTTTGTCGATGAATTTGAATGCCTTATGTATTAGGATTGAGTTCAGTGCTGGGTTTGGTTGGTCCAAACCACCACACTGGCATCCAGTTACCTCTTTTATGTTGTTAATGAAAGTGATGTTGAACTGGAACAACACAAATCGGGCTCTGCTGTGGTTTCACCAAGCTGTAATTTTGCCTGGATTTGGTTGGACTTCCAAACTTGAAATTCGAACAGGACATCACTTAATGAGCTTGTTAGGGACAGTGTAATTGGTGTGTGTGTGTGTGTGTGTGTGTGTGTGTGTGTGTGTCTCAGCTGGAGCGTGTTCCTCTGGGTTTGGAGGTGAAATATAATACCCATCTCTTTCTACGGTGATGTAACACAGAAAGCATCATAAAACACATACTCTCACATAAATCGGCATCTCAGTGGAGTTTCATCCACACTTTCATCATCTTCATCATCATTACACCAAGGTCATATATTCACAAATACACAAATAATCATTTTGCTTGTCTCTTTCACTTCATCCGTCTTTCTCCCACCTCTTTCTCCTCTAGTCATAACTGTAATAGTGTAATTAGGAAGTAAAACAAATCGTCGATATATCGTTGATGTAGTTTATTGTTAGATATTATAATACAGTTTGCTTAGACAGTGCGGATGTGCATGTCCATAACTCCAACCAATGCTAATCGCATTTCGATAAATAGCCAATTTATAATACATTATACATTAAGGATACATATGAAGCAGCTACCCATGAGATGCGATCCGATTTCGATTTGATTCAGCTCAATGTAAAAAAAAATTGATGCTTTGCAATTCAATATGGTACAAAAAGTTTACTTTTATTTCTTTGGATCAATCAGGCAGCAAATCATAAATGTACTTAAGTGCAATACAAATGCCAACTTGTATGCGATTGACATTTTTTTAATCAGTGTATCACATTATTAACTTTTATGCCATGAATAAATATGAATTTATGAATTGTATGAATTTTATCCATCCCTGTTAGACAACATTGTGCCTGTGTGGGTGTGTGTGTGTGTGAGAGAGAGAGAGAGAGAGAGAGAGAGAGAGAGAGAGAGATGTGACAGGTGCTGTCTGACCACTGCAGATGGCTCTGTTTTAACCATCACCTTGAACTGTATTTTATTTCACACTTGTGTGTGTGTGTGTGTGTGTGTGTGTGTGTGTGTGTGTGTGTGTTTATCAGATTACTCATGCGCTCATTTAAACGTCATGCAACACAGCATAATCCTTTACCAGATTCCAAGAAATCCTATAAAGTCGTGTAAACATAAGGGGATAAAAACATATTTACCAGCAAATCACCTCAAGACTCCTGAGAACCTTGAGTCAGTGTTTCCAGTAACACTACATCAGGTGTACTTAACAGTTTCATCAGCACATCTGTTCCATCAGGAGAGACTGATGCTAAGACACGGACACACACACACACGTATACGAATCACCATAGAGCCGGTCGAAGAAAAGGTAGTACTGTACAAGAAACAACACATCGCCCTTTCTGTCTCTTTTGCTCTTTCAAGACATATATTTTTTTTGTTTGTTTGTGTATATGGATTAAGCACCAGAAGCGATGGTCATTGATTATGCATGCATATTAGCGAGTCAAAGTGCGTGCTAATTATGTTCCTGCTTATTGCAGTTGTCAAAGCTCAGGATATTATGTATGAGGTGATTTTATGGGCAACAATATGAATATAGCAAAAATTAATGAAACCGTAAATTGCGTGCCTTAAAGCTACAGGAAAAAAAAACAAAAAAAAGGAATTGCTTTAATACATTGTTTACTTGGACTGATTTTTCTTTCTCTGTCTCCTATTTTCTCAGCCTACCTTCCATTGGTCGAGATGGAAGCAGCCACGTTGGAAGAAGAGCGACTTCAAGGTGACAGCCCTATCTTGGAAGACGACGGAGAGTGCATATACAATGAAGAAGAGGACGCGAAAGAGTCTCGGAGATTCCAGGACTCCCCTAATAGTAATCTCACCATCCCAGATACTGGCTATCTTTCCCCACTCAGTGACGCAAGCGATCAGATTCCTGATTTTAAGAGTGTTTCTTCGAAAGAAGGACACGAAGAGGACGAGGCGCTGAAAGGCTCGGATAACGGCGTTCTGGATAACCTGGAGCAAACGAAAGGCGTGTGTGCGCACCTGATCTCTGATGCTTCCTGGTCTAATGTTGTGATGAATATCATGAAAACCAGGTCAGCGACATCTGGAGCAGCTAGTGTAGGGAGTACAAATGCCACTTTCATAATGAACAGACCAAGCAACCACAATCGAGGTATCCTTAATGGAAGGGCAGAAGGCAGTTCGAACGCCTGCACAGTTAATAATGGCAAAGCTTCTAATGGTTCCGGAGTAGTATATGACTGGCATCAGGCAGCTGTTGCCAAAACGCTCCAACAAGCCCATCAGCACTTAGCAGCAGAGTCGAGCCTTTTTAGCACAGTGCAGCTTTACCGTCAAAACCACAAACTCTACGGCTCGGTTTTGACCGGCGCTAGCAAGTTCAAATGCAAGGACTGCAGTGCTGCATATGACACACTAGTAGGTCTTACAGTTCACATGAGCAATACTGGTCATTACCATGATGACAACCAAGAGAAAGAAGAAGAAAATAATGGCAAACACTGGTCCAAGCCACGAAAGCGTTCATTGTTGGAAATGGAGGGCAAAGACGATGCCCAGAAAGTGCTAAAATGCATGTTCTGTGGCCACTCATTTGAGTCATTACAGGACTTAAGTGTCCACATGATTAAGACTAAGCATTACCAGAAAGTGCCTCTAAAGGAGCCCATGCCAGCCTTGGCCAACAAACTGGTGCCAGCAGCCAAAAAAAAGTTATTTCATGATTCCTCAACATCACCGTGTTCCCCGAAGTCAATTACATGCTCCAGTAGAGTGGCTTCAATGGTTCAGATGAAGTCCACTGTTAATCCTTACGTTACACCAAACAATCGCTACGGATACCAGAACGGTGCAAGCTACACGTGGCAATTTGAGGAACGCAAAGCACAAATCCTAAAGTGCATGGAGTGCGGGAGCTCGCATGATACTCTGCAGCAACTCACAGCCCACATGATGCTCACGGGTCACTTCCTGAAGGTCACCAACACTACACTGAGGAAAGGAAAGCAGCTGGTGTTGGAAGAATGTGTTGAGGAAAGAATACAGTCAATTCCATTACCTCCGACAACTCCTATTGTTAAACTCCAGTCCGTGTCCCCTGCGCTGTCTTCTGGCTCAGAGGCCAGGAAGGATTTGAATGATGTTAGTGAACCTGTGCAGAAAAAGATCAAGGAGGAAATGGAAGAGGTCAGTTTGGATTCCATGCCAAACAAGTACCTAAGAGAGGAAGACTTTGAGGAGACTGCTAAAGCAGGATTGGATATTCTAAAGTCTCTAGAGAACACAGTGTCTAGTGCCATCAATAAGGCTCAGACAGGAACACCTACCTGGGGAGGATACTCCAGCATCCATGCCGCTTATCAACTTCAGGGAGCTGCAAAGACATCGTTACTTCCTCCTGTGGTTCAAAATGTGCAGGCGGTCATTAACAGCAACCCACTTGAACCTGATCCTGGATTATTAATTTACTCCCCCTCAAGACAATCAGTGCCCCTGTCACTCAGGAACAGTGTATCTACCATGGAAGAGCTGGTGGCCAAGGTCTCAGGAAAGACCCTGGGGAAGAAAGAAAGGGAAGGAAGGATGGGGAGTGCAGATGCAGCCAAATTAACATCACCATTAACAAGAGAAAACAAAAATGGTTTTGATGCAACAGAAAATGGAGGTTTTTGCAAAGTGGAACCTGTGGAGATGCCAGTTCAAAGCCAGAATGAGATTTATAGTCAAGAACTATGCAAATCACCCATCGATAATGGCCACAGTTTAAAGATGGTTCATGATCATTCATCTGAGGGGCCTTTCATCAGTCCCCTTAGTTCACTACAATTAGTTGTGAACACACATCTTCCCAAAACAGCTAAGGAAGTCACGTCCTCCTCTGATTCTCTTTCAGTGTTATCTAAGTTTAGCAACAGGATGGAGGACCAAACTGCATTCCATTCTTCATCTAATGAGCAAAATGGAATGCTTCATGCAGAGTTCTACGAGAACACTGACCAGCCTATAGATCTCAGAAAATGTAAAAGCAGCCCTGGAAGCGTCAGTCAAGAAAGCGTTATTAATCCCAGCAGCCACAAAGTTACAAACAACAAAACTAATGAAAGATTCTGTCCCCTGTCAGATTCTCTAAACCTACGAGAAAATGCCCTAATGGACATCTCAGACATGGTGCAGAGCCTTACTAGTCAGCTCACTCCCAAGTCCTCTACTCCACCTTGCCTTTTAGCAAAATCTGACATAGATGGAAGCTCATGTGAGGATATGACAGAGAACCTTACGTTTGTGCAGAAACATAAGGGTCGCCAGTCAAACTGGAACCCTCAGCACCTTCTCATTCTTCAGGCTGAGTTTGCATCAAGTCTGCGACAGACGCCGGAAGGTTGCTACACTGTAACCGATCTCTGTCCCCACGAACGTGTGAAAATCTGCAAGTTCACCGGTCTTTTAATGCCCACCGTCTCCCACTGGCTTGCTAATGTGAAGTACCAGCTCCGGAGAACAGGCGGGACCAAGTTTCTGAAGAACCTAGACTCCAGGAATCCGTTGTTCCTTTGTGGAGAGTGCGATTCGAAATTTAAGACTCCTTCTGCTTACATTAACCATCTGGAATCTCACCTTGGCTTTAGCCTCAAGGAAATGGCCAAGATGTCGCCGAGGTGAAGAAAAGAATAGAGAATGCCGTTTGACTCATTGAGTCATCAGAGGACCCTCTGGTTTTTGTTCTCCTACATTCACACTAGCGAGTGAAAAAAGCAATATATGGCCACTGCATTCCTCGTACGATATTTTCTACAGTTTATGCAAACGAGTTCTGATGCAGTGACAGATAAATCCATGCTATTTCCTTTACAAAATCCATGCACCAATCCAACCTTAAGCATATAAACCGATCAGGCATAATATTATGACATTATAACATCTTGAGCGGTCAAGTGAATAACACTCATTATCTATTCATCAGGGCACCTGTTAGTAGGTGGGATATATTAGACAAGCAAGTGAACATTTTGTTTTCAAATTTGACGTGTTAGAATCAGGAAAAATGGGCAAGCGTAAGGATTCGCACGAGTTTGTCAAGGGGCCAAATTGTAATAACTAGATGCCTGGGTCAGAGCATCTCCAAAACTGTAGCCCTGATGAGCTGTTCCCAGTCTGCAGTGGTCAGTGTCTATCAAAAGTGGGTTAAAAAAAGGAACATTGGAGAATCAGCATCATGGTCGTGGACAGTTAAGGCACATTAATGCATGTGGGGAGCAAAGGCTGGTCCGTGTGGTCCGATTAAACAGACGAGCTCCTGTAGCTCAAATTGCTGAAGAAGTTCATCCTCTTGATGCTCGATGGACTGTTTTGGCAGCATAAGAGGAAACAACACAATATTAGGCAGGTTGTCATAATGTTATGCCTGATCAGTGGCCATCGAATTATGTTGGTTATGGTGTACATGACGTACTATTTCTTCATAGAAAATGGACAGGCCACACCCGCTAACAAAGCTGGAGAAATAACATCAGAACCATGTTTCTCGCTAGCGTGAATGAAGGGTTAGCGTGTTGTAAGGGACGAACAGGGATGACGTTGCACTTTTTCTCCATCATCCAGGCCATAAGTGTCTAGTGATACTGAAATCTGAAGACGTTTCTGCACTCAGTCTCGGTCAGGCGATCCCACGAGCACTGTACTCTTCCTGCACTAAGCCATTGCAACCCGAAATGAAATTTACTTTACAGTTCGAAAACTGCTGTTTATGGTTTGTTTCTACCTTAAAGCTTTTTAACTCATTTTCAAACGTATTTATTTTCGATTTGCATGTGACAAACGAGTTTACGGCAGATGATATTTGAATAGAATTGGAAAAAACTATGAAATAGTATGCTATGTTTAGTCTACTTGGGCATTTTGAAAGGTTTGGATACACATTTCGGTGCCGTTCGTCGACCTTTTGCTTGTTTGTGTCTTTAATCTCAGAAAATTTGAAGATTTAAAATAAATATAAGAATGATATAAGTGTGTGTTTATGTGTGTTAGGATCCTAGAGACATTGTACTTTATCCGGATCCTGGTCCAAACAAAACGAATTGATTGATATATCGATTTATACTTCATTGGCCTCATTGTTTGATCATTATTCCAAATGATTGTGAAAAAAATTGTATGTTGTGTGTGCAGAGTGTGTGTTTCTCTCTACAATTGTCAGTAACCTGTACAAAACAGAAGCTTTACACTGAATTAGATACACTGGACACACATGCACAGACTGACAATTTGTGTGTGCATGTGCATGTGCGTGCGTGCGTGCGTGCGTGCGTGTGTGTGTGTAGGTTTGTTTTTTATCCTTTCGTTAGGGCACCACCCCCTATCCAGTAGGTACAGACACGGCTGTCCGTCTACCCTCTTCTGCGTGAGACACTCAGAATACACTCCGTCTGTGACACACACACACACACACACACACACACACGGTGGGGCTGATGGGGCGGGGGTGGGGTAGCTGGCTGCAGGCCGCGCACACACGCATCGTTAGCACGAGCTGAGACGCGGCGGTTCGGTGACACGTGTCACGGCCAGCACAACAACCTGACACGGTGCGCATAATTTAAACACAATCTGCATGCAGGAGGGCTTGATCTCCACGCGTGGCCCGGACCCACGGCCTGTCAGGAGGCGTGTGTGTGTGGTGCCACATCCATGCCACTGTGACAGAGAGACACAGATGCGTGCGTGATGCTCACACTTGTCATGTCCACTGAGACGAAACACACACCGGTGTGAAGAAGCTCGGCTTTTCTTGCATAGGGGCCCACACTTCTTTTAGTCTTTATGTGTGTGTGAGGGTGCACGCACGTGTGTATGTGTGTATTTAGTATTTACTGTCTCAATATGGTAAATTTCGCATTTAAATTTTAATTACATTGTATACTGTATAACAACAAGTGTGGTGGTGTAGCCAGTAGCGATGATGGCTCACAGCTCCAGGGCCCTGCTTTTGATCCTGAGCTCACATTTGTATCTGTGCTCCAAGTGTCTACAGTACATGGTTTTCCTCTGGGTTTCTTGTGGGTTTCTCTTACTTCCAAAAGCCATGCTATTAGGTGATATAAATCTTGATGAACAAGTGTGCAGTATATAAACCGGCATCTCATTCAGGACATACTGAGACATTCCAGGTCATGTATGTATATATGTGTGTGTTAAAAAAAAAAAAAAAAAGAGGTTAAGGGCCTTGCTCAGGGGCCCAGGAGTGGCAGTTTAGTGCTGGGATTTGAGCACAACCTTCAGACCCAAATCCTACATTCATATCACAATTTAGGTTTTCACTGAGGCTGTACTTTTGTACTTTACATAGAAATTGGAGAAGAAGAACAAGAAGGCAATTTAAAGTGTGTTTCAGTGAATATTTGTCCCAGAGGGATCAGGGCTCAAATTTACATTTTCCAAACACTAAGACTGTGTTTGAGCTGTAATATATATAAAACATGCTGGGGTCGTGCTGTTATAGTAAAATCAGAAACAGGGTTGTGAAGTGGTCTGACCTGTACTGGATTTACTCTTACCATACAGAAATATATTTTTTTCAATAACAGCTAATCCTAAATTGTTTTGTCCTTTGTATACCACAGCAATTTCCAAAGCATCTGTGCTATTTGTCAACTGAAGAATGGGCTTGGAAAATGAATGAACACATTAGATGCTGGTGCAACATGCAGCCCTTAAACACTGACTGAAAGATACTTTTTTCTACTGGTCATACACCCTGATCTGCCTCATGTGATCGTTCATTACCACACACACACACTCACACACACACACACACACACACACACACACACACACACACACACACACACACACACACACACTCACTTGCTGCTTCTTACACAGAGCTCACAACATACCCACAATGTGGCTCGCACACACAAACACACACATTGTCTTCATAGGATCCTCCTATGCAACTCTGCTGTCAGTGATTTATTTACACTGTCAACCTGCTCACACAGCATAACACACTCAATGCTTAGAAAAAGAACTGTGTACGTGTGTGTGTGTATAAGTTGGGGGAATGTTATTTTTATATCTTTGTGAGGTCCAGGGTCCTAACAAGTAATGAGATTATTGGACCACCTGACAGATTTGACCCTGTACCTGAAACTTATTTACCAGGAATTTACTTCTCAGCACTGTATGATGTAAATATCACATACACCTCATAATTAAATTATTACAACAAATTGATTTAGCTAATTAGACCAGTTAACAGACACACACACACAAGAAAGCTCAGATCTCTGTCCTGTGTCTGTGTGTGTGTGTGTGTGTGTGTGTGTGTGTGTGTGTGTGTGTGTGTGTGTGTGTGTGTGGTCTGAATTTTTTTCATGAGAAAAAGGGAGTATAATCTCCTTAGTGAATGAAATACAGCTGGAAAAAAAGGCCCATTAACTGACCCACATTCTTCTGGTCTCCTCATGTATAAGTGCATGTATAAGTGTGTGTGTGTGTGTGTGTGTGTGTGTGTGTGTGTGTGTGTGTGTGTGTGTGCGTGCATGTATACGTGTACGAAACTTTAACGAAAAAGTCCAGCTGTGGTTCTATAATTATTCCTATGCTGTTGGTCTCTCATCACACAAAATCTTCATCTTCAAAATCTCATCGTCTCCAAACCTGGTACACTTTAAAAGGACCTCACAGAGTGCACAAAAAAAATCCCCCACACACTCTGACGTAGAAAAGCCCCCTCTGACACACATCACTGGAAGACCGCACACACTCAAGCCGACAAGCAGCAAGGAACCAGAGTTGTATTAAATGTCACAACCTGAGAATTTGTATCTACATTTACCTCACATTTATTTGCTTGAAAATGTGATTGTCATTCATTCATTTTTGTTCATCTTCGGGGGTTGCAATGGATCCTGAAAATAACAAGCATGAGGCATGAATGTGATTTGTGTGGGACAATATACAGTACATACATATATATAAAAAAGGATTATAAATTAAATTAAATATTAAATACTTAAATTACAACATTCTCAAGTTTGTCAACCTCATTTTTTCATGATCCATTAGGGGTGGCAGGAATTTGTTTTTCCTATTCAATTCATATTCTATTTAATTTTGCAATATCTTTTTAAACATGGCTATTTATTTCATTCGGATCATTACACAAAGCTATGACAGCACCCTTAAAATGTAGCAGCCTTCCTTTACTGCTTTCATTTTGAAAAAAAAAAAGCAAAATATAAACCCTTAACAACAAATCACTGATCTAAAAATAAGCAAAAAATGAAAAAGATAACAAAAGATCTCATCTCTAAGACACAACTAAGACTACAAAAACGTGCGGACGTCTTGCAAACGTTTTTTGAACAAAGCAACAACAAAAAAAAAAACACTTTTCTCCCATTCATTGTTGATGAGCTTCACACAGTTGATGGACAGAAAATGTTGGGAAGACAAAAATAAAAAAAAATAAAAAATCAAAAGTTCAAGTTTTATCATTGCACATAAAAACCATAGAATTTAAGTTTTATACACTACAGCAAACGAAAACAAACAAATGGTGGCACAAGGACGTCTCAGAAGTGCATTTGTTTTATTTTTTCACATTTTCTTGACGAACAATTTCCTCTTGAGCCTATTAAATGCTCCATATTTTGCATTATATGCCTTTAATTTGCCCAGGAATGTACACAGATGATGCTTATTAGGGCTGATAAAATGACAATGTTATAAACTGTTGTATGGCATCAAGCATCTCTATGGAACATACAGTATAAAACCAACACCAAAGTTACCTGCTGCAATTCAGATTTTTTAACGAACAAAAAAATAATTTTAAAGCAGTACAAACAAGTAAACACCCCAACTGTCTATTGCTTCTGAAATCAGCCATGAAAAAACCCACAAATTACAGTTATCCAGCCAATATCTGTAATTTACTTTCAAATTCACTATATCAACAAATGTTTGTCGACACCTGACCATAAGATCTGCATCTTTTGAAACATCCCATTCCACATTTCGTCTCCATTTAATAATAACCTCCAATTGATTTTGGAGTGTGCTTGAGATTTGTGCTCATCCAGTGTACAGTCAGCTACTGATGTAGGTGTGGAGAGGAGACCTGGAGTTCAGACGAAGTTCCAATTCATCCCAAAGTTATTTAAAATGCTTGAGGTCAGAGATTCATCCACTCCAATCCATGTAAACCATATGATGAATGAGCTGGATTTGTGCACAGGGGCACTGTCATGCTGGAACTGGTTTTGATCTCATAGTTCAATTGAATGTGGAAAACTGTCGGAGAGTCACTTTGCGTTCCTGATCGAGGTACCTGTGAGGTTCCTCACAGTTAAGACGGTTTTACTCTTGGCTATCTCCTCGCTCACGAGGAAGCCCTCTCTGTGGCCCCTCCCTTCCTGGAGTTCACGCTAGGCTTGGCCAGCGCCTTCCTCTACCCTAGATCAGGGTATGTTCCTAAAGTACCCATGGGGTAGTCGATCCTGCATATAATCCAATGCTAAGAATAAACTCAGTTAAACAAATTTGCTGAATCAAGTCAACTTGTATGCCTGAAAAACAAAGAAAGTTTTCCAAAATAGGACATATACACGTAATCAAAAACACTTTCATAATTGGTTTTGTGAGGATTTATGCACAAATTAATAATAAAGAATATGAACTATTTTTTCTTCCCCTGCACAAGTCCCAATTTGCAGTTATACATTAATTCTGGAAACTGTTCTTTTAAGTGTGCTTTTAGAGATTTGTTCTCATTCAGCTTACAAGAGTGTTAGTAAAGTCAGGTACTGATGTGGGTGAGGTGAGAAGATGTTCAGTAGGGTTGAAATCAGAGCTATATAGCAGGCCAAAAAAAATATGTTCATGGAGCTGGCTTTGTGTACAGAGGAACTGTCAACAGGAACAGGTTTGGGTCTCCTAGTTCAAGTGAAGAAAAAATGTAATGCTATCACATCCAAATACAATCCTATACAATTCTGTTCCTCCAACTTTGCAGTAGGGAGTACATATGACTGGAAATGTGGTGTTCCAATTGTATTGTAGATAGATAGATAGATAGATAGATAGATAGATAGATAGATAGATAGATAGATAGATAGATAGATAGATAGATTAATTCATCCCAGAGAAAATTCATAATTGTATAACTCTACACTGTTGTGAATAAGGGGTTATTATTTTACTGCATGATATAATTGCAGTGAAATTCGATTGTTGCAATTTTATCCTTATTTTAAAAATTATTTTTATGTAATTTTTACATACAAGATTTGTACTTTTTTTCCATGTTGCTGTAATTGTAGTTTTATGAAACTTGGGATTTTATTATTGTTTATTTTTTTTTTTTTGCACAGTTAAAACCATGATGCATTGCATACTAGCAAGGTTTTGGGCTTCAGTTTCATTAGCGTGTGTTTAATCTGATTTGAACAGCCTCGCCGTGTGAGTGTGTATTTGATTCAGTGTAATTTAGCGTAACACGTCTGCGCTTAGTCCCTAAATTAACACAAAGTCCCGCAGCGCAGTACTGCGGCGCTGTGTTCAGTCGTGTTCACTGAACCTCCTCTACGGATGCTTCTACTCTGCCGGAGTTCATTTAGTTTATTTACGTCTTAATGGAAAAACAGTGTCTATGTTTCATGGTCGGTAAGAGGGCCATCACCTGTATGAAGATGGAGCTCCTTTGCCTCACAGTATGATTGTCCATTTTAGACCCATTTATCAAGCTAACAGTCTTATGATTAGCTTGCAGTGTTTTCATATGCTTTGCTAAATGAATTTTACTTCTAATTCGAACCAAAGTTTCCTGTACATGTCAATTCTATACTGTTTTGATACACGGATGTGCATTCGAAATTGTTTCCTTCATACTATCAAACATGAACCCTTACAGCATCCTGAACCTAGCAAAGAGGTGGAGGAAGGGAGGACATAGGACAAACAGAGGGAATCATGGGTAATTACTGTGTCCAATAATAGCCGCCGCGGTGGTCCAGGCTGCTGGGTGTGTGTATGATGAGAGCATGCATCAGGCGGCGTAATGGAGAGTAAAATGAGGCAGCAGCACCTATTAATCACCGCTGAGGAAGGGAAGTGTAATTAGACGAGGAAATTCAGGGGAAAAATCAGGGAAGGAAATAAAAGCCGGTGTGTATTTCACAACGAGTGGGCCTAATAACTCCTCGCCTCAACCCTCACACACACACACACACACACTGGCGGAAGTCCACTTAACGACATGCTTAAAGAGACGGATCGCTGTATTTATCTCCTTATTTATTTATTTAGTCGCTCAGTGGAATGTGGCTTGTGTTCGTCTTCATATCCGCTTCACCGAATGTCATCAGAAAGGGAGAAACTGTGACACGAGGCGACGTGTGTAAATCCACTCTGACGCTCACGTCCGTTAAACTCGGCGGCATTCCGTACATCAGCAGAGCTGGCAGAAAAGAACGACAGAAAACAAACAGAAAGAAGACCCAGGAAAAATTGAAAAAACAAGTGTCAAGAAGGGCCACCACTATAATGCCTCCAAACCTCAAGATACTGTAAATCATTCATCTTCAAAATGGTCTTCTTTTTTTTCCTAAACTCAGTAGTACCTTTATTTATTTTGTTTATGATTTATAAATGAAAATGCGAACACAAAAGGCTTTTTTGGGAGCAGCCTGAAATAAGAAATTTTAATTATGGATAAAAAGATTCTCATATTTGTCTCAAATAGTTTCTATTTAAAAGGCAGATATGAAATTACGTAATCTGATTCCTATCTTGTTGCTATTCAGTGGTGTAAAGAGTATCAAAGATATGAGAAACCTTGACCCTCGGTTCAACTATATTTATGTTTCAATAGATTTTTACTCCTATACTATAATTTAATTGACAATGAGCGTTACCAATTACATTTTGCACCTCTGCTGAAGATATCATTAACACTCCCTACTCGCATCTGCTGCCTGTGAGGACATTTCAGTCCAAAAAGCAATTTGTCCCTCTCTGAGACTGAGAGGTGCATCAAATATATTGGTTTTATTCTGTGACCCGATACTATAATTTTATTTCTTAATCCATAATCCCTTTTAAACTTTTTTATTTTTTTACTACGTTGTGTTTGTTGTCCGATTTTTTTGATCTTTGTGTCATTTTGCGTGTTGAAGGAGCTTGATGCAGTGTTGAGGTGCAGTTTTAACTAAACTTTTTTTGGCTTTTTTTGCTCAAATGTGTCTTGATGTTGAGTTGAGGATTAGTGCATCTTTGAGCCTATATTCAATATGAGACAAATACTCATGTACTGTTCAAATCAGATACTCTAAGACTTTTACTCAAGTCATATAGGAATTGGAGACTATTAGCTTGTAATGGAGTGAGTTTTGCAGTAAGGTATGTATACACATAACTCACTTATGAGTTGCAGGGCCTCTTTCTTCTCCTTCTTTCAGCTTTTCCCATTAGGGGTTGCCACAGCGGATCATCCATCTCCATACCCCCCTGTCCTCTACATCTGCCTCTTCCACCCCAACCCCCTGCATGTCTTCCCTCACCACATTCATAAACCTCCTTTTGGTCTTTCTCTTTTCCTCCTTCATGGTTGCTCCATCCTCAGCATTCTCCTACCGATATTCCCCAGGTCCCTCCTCTGCACATGTCCAAACCATCTCCAAAACGTCCTACATGCGCTGTCCCTTCCAATGAAAACCTCAACATCTTTAACTCAGCAACCTCCAGCTCCACCTCCTGTCTTTTACTCAATGCCACTCTTTACACCTAGAATAAATATGCCTAGCTGTACATTTCTGCTTGAACACAATCAGCCTGGATGTAGAAGTTGGCTGTCCTACAGGCTGTTTTCTGATTCCAGCACCTGGAAAATCCTTCAAATGTAAATTATTTTCTCCTTTTATAATTACATTACTTTTTTACCCGAAGTACAGCAGGAACTAATTACAACCTTAACCAATAATTTTTTTCTGTTGCTATTAGCTAAACAGTAAGTGTGGATTCACCTCTAGGGCTTTCCTGACTGCATTAAAAATTAATAAAAACAAGACAAAAAAAAGCCCTTTTAATGTGATCATGTGCATTTTGGTACTGTTTACATACTGTCTGGTTTGTCCCAAGTACCAAATCAGATATTAGATGACCACAGAGGACAGACGGGATTGCTGAGAAGATTATCGGTGGTCCTCTTTCCACTCTTTATGAACTGTATGCCACCAGAGTGTGGAAACTGAGCATTCAGAATCAGCATGGACATCACACCCCTGGCTCACCACCTCTTTAAATTGCTGCCCTCTGGTCAGCGCTACCAAGCAAAAATCACCAGATCTTCAAAATATAAGGACAATATTTTCCCTCTGAACCATATACCATAAGTGTTCAGGTGCAATATTTAATATATATTATTTTTTATTCATTATTTATTACATTGCATGCAAGTTCACAATTTCTATGCAGTAAATCTTTATTTATTGAATTAACATTTCATTTAGTGTAGTAGAATATTGAAGAAAAGTTTCACAGAGTTGACTCAAATGGAAATGACACTCCTGCCTGATTTTAAACAAAACAAAACATTGTAAATAATTATATTATTGTCGAAAAAGTGTCTCTTTTTGATGTGAAGGCGAGAACAGCGTTCTGTCAGGAGACTCTCAGTCAGATGTCAGATTTTTCTTTCGGAATTTTGTTTGTGATTTGGTGATGACTTTGGAGACCTACTAAACTGAATGGCAGAGTAAAGCCCATACTCTGTGTGAAAGTGTGTGTGTGTGTGTGTGTGTGTGTGTGTGTGTGTGTGTGTGTTTGGAAGCTCTTATCTGTTTAGAAACTTTGATCACGTAAATGTAGGAAATCTACCCTCAGGCTTACACACACTACCACAAGCCAACGCACACAGATCATCAGAGAGCAAAACACACTTTTTACGCTGATGACACTGAATGAAGGCATTGAAGGCTTGTGTGTCACTTTTTTATCTTTACGGTGGCAATGCACACATACAACCCCCCCCCCCAAGTTTGACTGAGAGTAAGAGTGAGAGAGAGAGAGAGAGAGAGAGAGAGAGAGGGAACATAAGATAACATTACAGAAGCAGCAAGTTCCATCCAGTCGTTTTTTATTATCCTTTCCGTAGGTATCTTATTATTCTCTTTTATGAAAAAAGTTTTTAAAAAAGTATAATAAAATAATGCAAAATTAATTTGTTTACCTGTCTTTCTCTGCTATATGGTATTAGGTGCCTCCGTAATGTTATGTTATGTCTTCTCTCTCTCTATCTCTCTCTCTCTCTCTCTCTCTCTCTCTTTCTTTTCTCTTTCTCTCTCTTTTTTTTCTCTTTCTCTTTCTTTGTGACTCAGGATGTGTGTATATGCTGCTATAAAGATAAAAGGTGACACACATGCCTTCATTCAGTGCCATGTGTTTAAAATAATTGATATCGTACCTATATAAATTTATATATATATAAAATAACAGGTGTATTCAGGAGAATACACAGAAATTGGATCAGATATCGCGCATATAATTCTACCGATTTCATAATAATAATTCTGATACAAATATTAAATAAAATATTTAATAATCAACTACTATTACTAAAACTGATTTATTTAATATTATTATTTGTATGATAATGTAATCAAATTTATTCATTTAGCCCTGATTAAATAAATGATTTATATTATGTATTTGATTCTAATGTATAGTACGTAATCTAATGTATCATTAATATAAATATTATTATGATCCTCACTTCAGAGTGATTTAAAAAATGGCATTGAAGTCTTTATTTAAAAATACCTCACCAGGTCATGGATTGAAAATATTATGTCTAAAAGGTTAGTTTTATATGTAATACAATTAAAAGCACACTGACTGTATTTGTATTTTTATTAAGTGGATAAATTGAGTATTACAGGAAGAGTTCCTTAGTCTGAAGACTGTTAGTAACTTAGTTGTTCAGACATCTAGGAAACATTTGCTCCACAGCCTACATGCCAGAACAGAGAACAGACTTTACTGAAGCATCATTAAAAAAACATATGTACTCTTACTCAGGTTGTAATCTTGAGAAGTTGCCTAAATAATAATAATAATAATAATAATAATAATAATAATAATAATAATAATAAGAAGAATAATAATAAGAAGAAGAAGAAGAAGAAGAAGAAGAAGAAGGAATTATAATGATGAAAGAGACAGAGCAACAGTAACTAAGCAAAAACTCAAAGAAACACCAAAGTTCCATTAATATAGACAGACAGGTAAGGCGACAGACAGACATACAGACAGACAGACAGACAGACAGTCAGACAGACAGACAGACAGACAGACAGGGGCAGTTACTGTGTACATTTAATTTTGAATCTTTACATTTTTTTTTAAATGTATTCATTTGAAACATCTTTTTGCAATTTTTCATCCATATTTGCATTAGTATGTATTTTCTGTGCATGTGTGCTACTCCGAAATTTGCAGATGTCTTAATTGACTTAAGGATGTAAATTTCAAGTGATTTACAGCAATTAAGCGCAGAATGTAAGAAACTTTGGCGTTTTTTTTTTTTTTTTAGTATCAACAACAACAACAACAACAATAATAGTAATAATAATAACTATTTACAACTACTACTATTAATACACATAAAGGTATTTTAGTGTAAAACTAACATTACTATTGTTAATATTGCTAATGGTAAAAAAAAAAAAAAAAGAAGAATTACTAAAAATCACTGCATACCCAACGGTACTTTTTGCTACTACTACTACTACTACTACTAATAATAATAATAATAATATCATAATTTTTCAATATCATCATCATCTTTGTCATCATCAATCATCATAATCATTATACTACTACTAATATATTCATTATCATCATAAACATGTTACTACAACTACTAATTATCATTATCATAATCATTATATTACTACTACTAATAATAATAATACTCACCATCACCATTAACATCATCATTAATCATCAATCATAATCATCAGTTGCTGGGATGCAAAGTATATGGTGAGTAAGTTCTATATCACAATGAATGTGTGTTATATCATTATTTTCTATATTGTGTTTTATATCACCCTCAATGTGTGTGCTTGACAAGGACTGTCAATGCTGATTGACATGTGCGTGTGTGCGTGCGTGCGTGCGTGTGTGTGTGTGTGTGTGTGTGTGTGTGTGTGTGTGTGTGTGCCATTGTGAATGCACGAGTGATGTTTCCTCTCCCCTTGTCTTCACATTGCCACACGATGCCATCTGCTTTACATTTGTTCAACAAAGATTCATTGTGTCGTAGGACACTGATCCAAACACACACACACACACACACACACACACACACACACACACACACACACACACACACACACACACACACACTTTGTGTCTCTCCTGTCAAGAGATGACGAGAGAGCTTGAGTAAGGAGGTGACGAACGCCAATTACTCTCAACGCAAACACACACACACACAGCTTACACAACCTCACACGCCATTAAAGTTTGAATTATACACCCTTTTATGTGTGTCAATGTGGATGAACTGATTGTGGTTTGTTGAATGATGTGAGATTTTAAGAGGTAGGTGTGCATGTATTTGTGTGTGTGTGTGTGTGTGTGTGTGTGTGTGTGTGTGTGTGTGTGTGTGTGTGTGTGTGTGTAAGTGTCTGAGAGTGTGTTAGTGTGTGTGTGTAACGCTGTGTGTAAGACGGGTATAAGACAAGAGAGACACAAGCTCCTCTGGCAAAAATAAACAAACAGCAGTGTCGTATGAGACACAGCACTGATGGAATGTCAGCTCCACATACACACTGTGATATGATGTGTGTGGTAAGATTCGGCATGATGGTGGCAGCTCCACTGTCGCTCTGTACAGGGGGTGGCGGGGGTGGGGGTCGAGGATGAACACACAACTCGGTTCATCTGCAGGGGAGCATGGCCTTGTAGACCTGAACTGAGTAAGAGTCTGAGCTAAGTATAATGGAATGACACATAACTTCTTGAAGCACACAGGGAGCATCGTCTCTCGGATATGGTACAACAGTGTATCTGATATAATCTGGTATGGTTACGAAATTGTGTGACATAACAGCCATGTTTATTAAGTATTACATAAGATATAGACATTTTACTTTAAGCAACAAACTTAGCTTTGTTCGCTACGCTCAATAGGTCCTTAGCTAAGCGCAAGACTTCCTACTTTCAACAGCAAACAAAGCTTTCAGCGACTCACTCTGACCCTGCTCAATCAAGCCACGGTACACGTGAAACGCAGATGCCAGAGGTGCAACTGTAGCCGTTGTATGAAATCATAAACCGCACGCAGCCTCGAGTGCGCACCAGCTAGCAGGTTTCTTAGTGGCGCAACCCTGGTGCAAAGCGTTCGCCTCGTTTGTCAGGAGTTCAGGAAGTTGGAATGTTCTTGGCAAATGCCGCAATAAGCAAGATCCTGGGAGCCAAGGGAGCAAAACGGGTCATGGTCTGAGCAAAGGCATTACTGTCTCTGCTCTGTCAAACACAGTGACAAGAGTAAATCGCACATGTCTCTGAGCACCTGTATGCAGAAGAGGGCGGAGAGCGTTTTCCTGCTCTGTTACCCTCCATGGCTAGTGGTTCAAAGAGACATAAGAATGGTGTTTTTTTATATTTTTCAAAGAGAAAACACATTGTTTGCACCACCCTTCATGATGTCGTTGATGTCATATGATAGAGTAGAGTTAGCTAGTGGGATTTAAATACAACAATTGGAAATACAGTGAACTATCAAACCACTTCCTGGTTATCATTATTAATTACTTTGGATGAAGACATCATGCCATTTTCCTCTAATAATTCTACAGAACTGTCATAATTCCTCTCCTGTCTGTCAGCATGTCAATGGACTTCTTTTACATCTAAATGTTGGTTGGTGATTTTTAATGGATTACAAACTTGCATAGGATGAATGCTTATAAAACTCGTGCTACATAAAAATAACTCCATATGAAGCCATGTATAATATCTACTCGAAAAAAGTCTGGTTAGGAGCAAATGGAGTGACATGAAGAAGACATCAGTTCCAGGATTTAGGTCAGTGTCAGTAAGATATTAGGACCTATGGCAGTATTACAACTTTGTCATTTACAACCTAATTTCCCTTTTTATATATATATAAAAATGGGATAGTTGATGGTTGATGTGATGCATCGATTTTAAAAAGAGTGAACTGGATAACATATTTGAACTGTTTGTCTGAACCAAAACAAATTTTATTGAACTATCTGTACCATTATGAATTGCATAGCATCGTATTTTTTACCAATGCATTGTATTTTGACAAATCACATTGTGTTGAATCAAATAAAAATCGGATCGCATCATATCGGTAGCTGCTTCATATATATCTTTTATGTATTGTTGGTAAATAGCGTCGGCTTCAATTGTAGAGATACACATCCATAATATATATATATATGTACATATACACACACACAAACCTTTGCATCATCACATATGTACAGATACATTTGCAGTTCAGCTTCTTGTGACCTACTGACCTTGAGGGTAGAGCCTTGCCAATTCACCTGCCACTGCAGCGTAAGTGAGGCCAAAGGGCACAGACAAGTCCAAGGGCAAACTCACACTGCCGTTTGCTTTTGCCAAGCACACACACACACACACACACACACACACACACACACACACACACACACACACACACACATGTTTAATGCAAAGAAAGTAAAGAAGAAAAGATGTTAAATGGATAGGAGGAAGGAACTGGGAACTGCAGGTGGTTGGTTGTGCTCTTATCATGAAATTCCCAGATTTCTACTACAGCGAAATTCTCTGGATTTACACCTAAGGTAAAACAGCATCTGGGATTTGGCGTTACATAATCAAATTAAACCATCATGCCAAAGTAACTGGTCAAGTGACCAAAACCATATCCTTGAAAGGTGATATCAGTGGCACATTTGAGGGAGGTGGCCGATTTGTTGATGGGCAATCGTAAGGATTTAAGCGAGTTTGATAAGGGCCAAATTGTGATGGCTAGACGACTAGGTCAGAGCATCTCCAAAACTGCAGCTCTTGTGGGGTGTTCCTGGTCTGCAGTGGACTGTATCTATCAAAAGTGGTCCAAGGAAAGCACAGTGTTGAACCCGGCGAGAAGATGTTAATGCTGTTGATGCTCGATGGGTCAGGACTGTTTCAGAAGCAAAAGGAGGACCAACACAATATTAAGCAGGTGGTCATAATGTAATGTCTGATTGGTGGCCATAAAGTTATACCTGATCGTATTATGTCTTCTCTACCTCTAGTTGACGAGGAACTCCACGATCAGTCGTGTGGGGTCAGGGAGGAGTGGATGGATAGAAATAGATAGATCCCAAACTTTTTGGGGAAAAATGGCAGAGTCTACTTCCACTTTGTTCTATACTTTTTGTGCTTATATTCAATTTTCAGCCATACCAGAGAATACATCAGTCAGGGATGACTGTGACCTTATTTAGTCCAAGAGTTGGACCCACTCTGCTTCGCCTGCTGGAAGTCGGGCAACAAATATTTCAGTATCTTCCTTTGAGAACATTCTCTGGCTACTTGGGTTCAAGCATTGCTATAGAAATCATCTGCAGGAATCGAAGAAACTTACAGACAAATACCTGATTCCCTTTATCTATAGTCCACTCCTTGAATCAAATGACCACCTCAATGCCACAATTTTGTAAGCGGAAATGTGATTGGACAGTATATGGAAAATGTTGAGCGAAGCAATGTCAGTGCCTATCCTATTCCCTCCAAATATATTCTTTATGCAAAACTGTCAACAACACTAGTTGGCACTTGAGTCATTAAAATTAACAAGGCTACATCTTGTAAACAATCTGAATTTGTGTATGAGTTGCTGTGAGACTTCGTGTGTCTCGCTTTTCTGAACGGTGACATTAAGGATCAAATGTTTCACTGACGCACAAACACACACTTACTGAGATTAAAGACATAGTGTGCTCTTCAGTGTGTGTTCCGGGCATCTGAAGCTGTGTGACAGTTAGCTGGGATACCTGATGTTTGAAGTCTGATGTTTCTTTGAGCTACAAAAATGTTTTTCCCTGTTGTGTTTGACATAACTGTTGAAGGTTGATATGAAATGTGTGAGTGTGTCTGAAAGGGAAATGGAGAGTGAGTGTAAGTGCGAGAGCGATCAGAGGTTTGTTGTTTGCGTGATGGTGCGTCTCTAAGTCTCTATCTGTGACATAAAAAGATCCATTGTCTGATGTTTATATACCCTTACTAGGGAATTTATGGCGTTTTATTTCCTGTTGTGTGTGTGTGGGATCGCTGTAGGTTCGGATGTTTGATTGCTGCATCTCTGTTCTTTTGTTTCGGTCTCGGCAGACATGTGACATTAAAGATCAAATGTCTGATTTTCGCATGTTTATCTGAAGCACAAACACACACTTACTTGGATTAAAGACATTTTGAAGGAAGAAGTTTTTCCACCCCTGTTGTGTTTGACAGCACGGTCATGGTTGTTGTTGTTTGAAGGATGTGTATGGTTCCCTAAAGCCATATTTAGTTCTGTGCTTGATTTTTAAATTGTGTGTGAAGAAAAAAAAGTTTAAGATTATGACTCGACAGTCGTGGTTTAGCAAGCCATGATCCCATGCTTTCGCTGCTGTGGCCTGGGTTCAAACCAAACCAGGTGGGGGGTGCACAAGCTAGTTTGCTCTTGGTTCTGGATTTCAGCCCAGATGAAAAGGTCTGCATTGTTAAAAGCATCTGGGAAAAAATCTAAAATATGTTAAATGCCCACATAAAAAAAATAATTAAACAAACACTCGGGATGGTAAGATTCACTGATTCACTTCAGTGGATTGGCAAAAAAGTTAATGATGTGATGGATCGATTAAAATAAAAGTCCTTGAAATAACCTTGATGCAAGTGTGAAACACAAATTTTCCAAAGTGTCTATAGAGGTGTCAAGTTGCAGGGAACTCTGAGTTTCTCAGTTTCTCAATAATGCCCCATAATGCAATAATTAAAAGGGCTCCTTGTACCTTATTCAAACCCTCTTTTTCACCAGTTCTCTTCCATGTGTTTCTTAGTTTTGTTTTTTCCTGAAACACACTCCAATTCTATGTTACAATGTTTAGGACTCGGCTTAAGTTTTCTCAGTCTTGGACATTGCTGTCTTTGCCTGGATTCAGTATGATCAATATGAACAACAGTGTTAGGTGCAGTTTAGGTTTATGTTTAGTTTAGGCTCCGGTTTATGCTTCGCGCACACATTTCCCAGTTTCCTAGCAACTGTGTAGGTGTGCATTAAAAATTTGCAGGGATCTGCACTCTTTATTTTCATTCAGGTGGCAGATTATGGTCAGAAACAAAAGCTGCTTTATTTACTCCTGATTTTCTGTTGAAATGGAAAGGATTGGTCTGAAAGTGGGCCGGGATTAGTTTTTTCAGGAGTTTGTGAGATTGGGTCAGAATTTGTAGGGGAATAAGTGAGAAATGGTCAGGCTTTATGCAGGAATGGTGCTATTGGTCAAAATTACTAAGGAAGATGGTGAGATTAGTCAGAGTTTTTCAAAAGTCTTTGGGAGTGTTTTGATTTTTTTATGGGAATAAGTAGGATATTCCCTGCTTTCTGCAGTAGTTTTGGGATTGGTCAAAATTCCTAAGGAAGACATTGGATTGCTTAGAATTCTTTTCAAAAGTATTCAGGATTTTTTTAAGTGAATAAGTAGGAATTGGTCAGGGTTCTGCCGGAGTGGTGGGATTGGTAAAAATTCCTAGGGAACATCAATTAAATTAATTTATGAGTGTTTGGAATTGGTCAGATTTTTTTTTGGGAAAAGGTGAAAATTGGTCAGGCTTTCTGCAGGAATATTGGGATTGGTCAACATTCCTAAGAAAGAAGGTTACATTGGGGATCTTATTTTTTCAGTATTGCGTGTGATTGGTTTGATTTTAAGGGAAATACAGTTTTGGGGACACTTTTATAACAATCCACATGACTCCCATAACTATTTTAAAATTATAAGTTACTTTGTTTCATTAGTGTGAGGTTTCATTAGCACACACTACTCTTTGAGGTTCTATGTTCGATTTTTAATGTGGAACTATAACCTAAAAAAGTTTAGAACAGATTTACACTGTGTTCTCAGAGACAAACAGAACATATACAAAACAAAACAAAAATTCTTCTCATTATCTTCTCATGGCATCTCGATTTTTTTAATCATCAAACTGATCAGATTACGAATCAGAGAGCAAGTGAAAATAAGATATGTGTTAAAGAAAGCTGCGTTGGCCTTTTGCAGAAAGTGCTGCAGGTGAAGATAGAAAGCTGCTGAGATGCATCTCTGTGTGACTGACAGAGAGCAGCAGTTCATTCCCCTTCCATCACACACTCCTGTCATGTGACATGTTGGTGGCAGAGAGCTGCCAATCAAAAATCAGTGATCATCTCCAAATACACACACACACACACACACACACACACACACACACACACACACACACACACACACACACACACACACAAAGACTGAGGAATAAAACCTGTATTCCTGTATTTACACTCCTATAATTGAACAATTACTTTATTAAATATTGATGATAATATAAAAAAAATATATTGTCATCATCATCATCATCATCCTCCTTCATTATTAATCATTTATCATCACTATTATTTATGTGTACTATTAATTGCCAGCAAGAAAATGCACAATAACAAGAAATGATCCTATTAAATCTTATAAGATTTACAGTGATATAGATGTTATACAGTAGAAGATACAGTACACAGAGTCAATATTTCTATTAGTGATGTTAATTATTTATTTTAGTTAAAAAAAATACATTATCAGCATATCAAAAAGGCAAACATATTTACAGACAAATGCAAATATTGTAGTCTTCTTTTTTTATTATAATTTTTTTTATATATATATATAAATTACACTGAATTCATGTTGTCCACTTTGGTCACATACAATTCCCTTTGTTATTCAACACCAGGGGGGAGAGGGGGGTCTTCAAAATAGAATAATAGGGAATAATTACAAATAAAAAAATTATTAAGCACAATCAGGAAATCATGGAAAAGTTGAACATCCTTATTCGAATCTTGTTAGACATAATCGCTCATAATATCACTCATATCATGATTTTTAAGATTTAAAGTTTTATTTGTCACAAAAACAAGATACACGGGGGAGAATAGTTCTGAAGTTTATTGTACAGCAACATACAGCTAAAAAAAATTCAGAAAGACAAGAAAAGGATAAGAAAGAAAAGAGATATTTGGAATGTAATTAATATAAACATAAACAGTTCAGTTCAACATGAAGTGCCCATCACTGACACTTCAACAATACTAAAACTTTATTGATTGGACATTTATTGTCACTCAGATCAGGATGAGGTCCCTTTTTGATTCTGGTTCCTCTCAAGGTTTCCTCCAGAATTTTCTCACCACTGTCACCAACGGCTTGCTCATTAGGGATTAACATACATTAACGGCAGATGTGCCTATCCAGAGACCTACAATTATCTCATTTATATAAATAAGCTTTTGAGGGTTGAGGGTCTTTGCTCAAGGGCCCAGCAGTGGCATCTTTGTTGTGTTTTGAACTCACGACCAATAGCTTAACCACTGAGATACGACCTTCTTAGAAACTTATAAGGATTAAACTTATAACTTATATCATTTTATGAAATTATTTCTCTGTAAAGCTGCTTAGGAACATTGTCCAATGTTATAAAAAAAAAAAAAAAAAGCGCTATACAAATAGACTCAACTGAATTGAATAGTAAGTAACGCTCTATCGGTATTGTTGACTTTGCTGCCACCTGCTGGTCTCCTCTGGACACTACAGGGTTTGTAACAGTACTCTCAGGTGAACTGTATAATTGTCTAATTGAATTATAAAAATGTAGGTGTATTTAAAGCAGTGTAGCAGATCATTTGTGACAAACATCAATTATTCCACTGCTTTCGTATAATAATTCTATTTGATTTTATTGTTGGATCAACCGCTAACGGACCACACAGAAATAATTAAAAACCCTTTCATCTTTATTTTATTTTCATTTACATTCACATACACATATTGAAAGATTGTTTCAGTTGCAGTTTTGTTCTATGCGTCGATAAATGAAGCTCGCACCGATGTAATGAGTCAAGCTACATTTTCATTATGCATGCAATAATTCAATGAATAATTAAATCATATGATATGTACAGAATTAGGTTGCAAAGGGGATTTTACTTGGCACACGCACATTAAAATTTGTCTTTACATATCTTAGCAATGTAAGAAAGTTGGGCACATAATACAGCATCCCTGGAGCATACGGGTTTAAGGACCAAGAGTGGCAGCTTGGTGATAATGGGGTTTAAGCTCCTGACTTTCGATTAATAACCCAGAAACCTTTACCAATGAGGCACTACTACTATGTGTGACCCACACACACCCACCCCAATCTCTGGCCCATTAAAAATTGTCGTGAAACTGGTCCGTGGTGCAAAAAAAAAAAAATGTTATAGAGAGGAAAACACTTCATTATTACATAATCGTTTTTGGTTCATTAGTGGGCCTGAGGCCTAGTGTGGTCCAGGATAGTCCAGGAGTGTCTATACCAAGGATAATTACACTGATTACATTTACAGCATTTGACAGAATCCTTTGTCCGGTGATGATACACCTGAGCAGTTAGGAATAAAAAGGGGCCTTGCACAGGGGCCCAAGAGCTTGGCTGGGATTTTAACTCATGGCCTTCTGATCAGAAATCTTAAACTAATATCTGACCTCAAAACCATTTCAGTGCATTGATTTAAGATCATAAATTGAATGTTTTGTGTCAGTGTATCTGTATGAAATAGACTTGGACACAATCCTGATCCTCTTTACCCTTATACTGAAGATCTGCTCCCACAATTACTACAAATGTATATATTTTTTAATCAACATATATTTCCCTTTATGATTCAGCCCCAGTCTGGTGTATTAAAGTAACCCAAAACGCAGTATCCCGCGTTATAATGGTATAAATACGTCTTTTTTTTAAGTTCAAAGACTCCAAAATCTGCACAGAGTCTCTCCGAAGCGCGACAGTGACGAGCAGCGGCCGCCATTTTGAATGCGTTCACACTACACCTCGGCCAAAGCTGGAACTATGCCGCGGGGCCGGCCTCGGAAACACCGGGATAACACTGCCAAGGCAGGAGGTAAACCGCACCGCGACACAGCGGATAAAATCTACAGAGCGTTAGCCATCCGAAAACGTCCTCGTTGTACTAGTGAGCCAAGACATTGCGGAGAAAACTGCACTTGAACACCGTGTATATAGTCCCCGGATATGGTATTGCTGGTGTTCGTGTCTTTGTGCGCCAGACTGAGGCGGAATGATATTAATAACAATCCGCTGCTCGGTTCCTCGCTCAGTCGCCC
The DNA here is from genome assembly GCA_024362625.1 of Silurus asotus. NCBI lineage: Eukaryota > Metazoa > Chordata > Actinopteri > Siluriformes > Siluridae > Silurus > Silurus asotus. The sequence goes on from MU551532.1 coordinate 2,979,740, forward strand.
TTCATCCCCCGGTCATGATTCGCCGTTCGTGCTGCCTCACATTCACTCTACACGGATTGATTATATATATTTATTCAATTCTTTTTCGTGCTATCCTCTCATCTTCAATATCCAACAACGCCTTTGTTTACGTGGAAACTCGTATTGCTAACGCTAAGCTAGCCGGCTAACTTTAGACTGGTTTTTAATACCAGCTGTCGAACTAAATAACTTTTTGTGCTTCATATTTAGCTTTAAAATAAAAATTGTTTGTGGTCAAAATGGTGGTTTGGAGCAGAATTGTGCTTTTGTTTAGGTTTCAAAATAGTTTAGACGAATAACAAAGTATAAAGGGGTTACAAATCTTTTTTCAGGGTAAGATAGCCATTCGTGGTGAAGAAGTCGTCCAGTGACGTCATAAGGTCGTTTTTTTCGCAGGTTTAATGAGGCCAGAATACAGTAATCTAATACATTTGGAAAAAGGTGTTTTCGCCTATAAACTATCTGTGGCCACATTATTGTTTTTAATCGGTCCACAATAAGACAAAAGTGAACTTAAGAAAACATCTCGGTGTGGACAGAAGGTCAAAAAACGAAGAGTCAAACATGGCCTGAGTCGTTAAACTGCAATGAAGATAAAGATTTTCCTTCCATGCACTTGGAAGGCAATAGAGAGGAGATAATGGCTAATAAAAAAACTATTAGAATCACCTTTTTTTCAGCCAGGTATCATGGTTTAGATGTACCAGGAATTTGTGATGGTGTGCTGGTGCCATAAAATAAAAAAAACTAGGTCAATAAAACAATATAGTAACGCATATGAAATAACGATGTGGCTTTTACAGTAATGTAATGTAATGTAACGAGATGATGGTTGGTCCTTGATGGTATTGTTTAGTGAAAGAACAAGTTTTCAAGTTCAAGGCCACAAACCCATTTAACCTCATCATAACGCATCATAATGTTCAAAACGTTCCACAACAGTCTATTACTGGCATTTAACCCCTTTTTGGTCTTCGACTGTGATTGACATCACGCCCAATAATATAGTCCCGCCTCTGACATCTAATTGACAGCTTTCAACGCACGGTATCGGAAATGCAAAACCTTGCAAGGTTTTGAAAAAATTGCAATTCCTTCTAAGTTTAAGCAGGCTACACACAGGGAAAGTGAAAAAAACAAACGTAATATTGCTATTTGAATATGACATGGTCATAACTCGTACGACACTGGAAACACAGTTGCAAATAGACTTTGCTTTTCCGTTGAAAATTTTAAGTCGAAACGCAAATGGTAGTGCAAGATTTGCGATTGCGTTTGAATTGTGTCCCAATTTGTGTCCGCATACAGAAAATGCAATTACAAATACAATTTGCAATTTCTTTTGAATTTTGTCTGGAATATCCTTCCATATAAATATATGTACAGCAAATAAATATAACGGCTAATGCAGTGAAAAATGTGCAGATACTGTCGAAAAGGTACAACAAATAAATAGATATAGAGAGATATGACATGTTGCATTTTGCCTTTGTGGTTTGAAGCTAATGTTCTTTTTATGCACTTGGATTGCAATAAAAGTGAAATTGAATAATAATAATAATAATAATAAAAATCAAGTAGGTAATACAGTTCCTTTTGTGTATTTGTGTTTTTTATGTTCGTTTTTGTTCATTTAGATCGTCTTAAATAACACCTTGGTTCTGGGGGAACGTTGTTTCGTTTTACTGTGTACTGTATTGCAGTGTATATGGTTGAATTGACAATAAAAGCCGACTTGAGATTCTATACAATACAGTAAACAGTGAAATGAGATAACGTTCCCTCAGGACCAAGTTGCTGTAATGCACTGGTCCCCCAAACTTTGTCATACCCATAACTTAACACTATAAAGTGCGTATTAAATGACTGTTATACACGTTATATGGATTCTTTATTCATCTAATTTAAATTAAACTAACTCAACTTAACATAATGCAGAATCAGTGCAAGCTTAATTTATCGAAGCATCGAAAAAGAAAATTGCGACTGAAACACGGGGAAGTTCATATGGGAGGAAATGGTCATTAAAAACAGTCTTTGCTGTAGTGTGTCTCCCTGCTTTAGTGTACTCGGTTTAAATGACAATAAAAGGTTTAAGGGTCTCATGTCAACCTTTATTGTCATTCCAGTCACAAAGTTAGTTTTGTGTTACTTTTTTATATTTATGTCCTCTTATATAGCGCCTTGTTGCTGGAGGAATATTGTTTTGTTTTACTGTGTCCTGTACTCTAAATGGTTGGAATCAGAGAGACTGGAGATTTTATACAGTGGTGGTCCCCAACCTCCAGGCCAATCAGTACTGGGCTGCACAGAAAGAATACATAACTTACATTATTTGCGTTTTATTTATTATCTGATTCTAAATGGTTTTATTTTGGAAAATGATTGGATTCTCTCCACCACATCAGTCTACGACTCACTCTTGATGCATGTCATGATGCCTCGGCCACATGTCTCACCTCCATCCTCTACCTTCTTAAAGGGGCTGCTCCGGCCGCTAATACATAATACATTACTGCTAAATTAAAACCCCCAAGCGAGCATAATTAACAAAAAAATACACAGTGGATTCACATTTATTATTATATTTGGAAAATACCAGTTTTTATGCCGGTTGTATTATTTTATTTTGTTGTATTTCTCCACCACACCTTAAAACCCGATCAGTGAAAATATTGTCTGACATTAATCCGATCTGAGGCGCAAAAAAGGTTTGGCACCGCTGCTCTAAATGGTTGAAATCAGAGATCACAGTGAAACGAACGGTTCATTAGAACCAAGATACTACATATGAATAAGAATAAACAAAATGACACAAGACAAAACTACACAAAACTGACTATGGCTGGAATGATGATAAAAGCCGACATGAGAACCTTGATACTATTAAGTCCTATTTCATGTCCATTTATTTGACTTTTGCAGTATTTATATACTGTAATTTCTTTTTTGAATGCAGAAAACAGATTAATTGGTGAAGAAATGGATATAGAATTAGATAAAAATCTATACTTTGTAATAGATCATATTTTCTGACTTTCGCTAGTTTGACAACAATCAGTGTAATATGAACTTTCATAGATAGTTTATTATATTAAGGGACATTCCTGTCAATCACGGTGAGCAATCAGTAAATAAAGCTGTGTCAATAAACTAGAAAGGTAATTGGACATCAAATCTTTCATTAAAGAAAAGCCTTACAATGCAGTTTTTGTCACAATGAATGAATTGCTTGGTTTGCTGGTGAACCCAATAGTATCACTTCATATGATTTGCTTAAGATGCCTGCTGTAAATAAAATGTCCCCCTGTAAAAAAACAATCACCATAAATAAGTTTTGTTTTTGAAGTTAAAGCCCCATTTTAAAAGTCCCAATAATTCATATAGAAATAAAAACGAATTAGAACAGGTACATTTAATATACTGTACTTCTTCCCAACAAACCAAATGTAAAAATTGAACAGTGCTGTGTTTTAGAAAAATTAGAAAAAAACTTGGGCATATCAATAGTGGTATAGTGGTTAAGGCATTAGACTTTGTTTCCAAAGGTCATGGGTTAAAATCCCAGCGACACCACTCTGCCCCTCTTGGGCCCCTGAGCCAGACTTTAACCACAAGCTGCTCATTTGTATAAATAAGATAAATGTAACTCGCTCTGTATAAGGGCATTTGCCAAATTCTGTAAATGTGAAGCATTGTTAGAATTTATCCCGGGAATCGAGCACATTTTCCAGCACTCTTTCCTCGACTGGCATTTTACCTTTGTCCCCTTTGTCTCTCTACAGACGTGGCAGAGGAGCTGAGGGTGGAGAATGCAAGCAGTGCTGAACATCGTTGCAGCATCTGCCCTCTTACCTACAGCACAGAGAACCAGCTGCTCAAACACCTCAGAGAGCATGAAGCGAACGACAAGGCAAGATACTAAACTAGCCATGTACAGATATATTGACAAACGATTGTGGACACCTGACCATAAGACTGCTTTTGGAACATCCCATTCCACATATGGTCTCCATTTGCTGTTCTAATAACCTCCACTCTCCTGGGAAGATGTTCCACTAGATTTTGTAGTGAGGTTGTGGAGATTTGTGTTCATTGATGTAGGATGAGGTGAGGAGGCCTGGGGTGGACTCAGTGTTCCAATTAATTCCAAAGATGTCCAAACCATGTAAAAGTATATCTTCATGGAGATCATATTGTGCATTGTCGTGCTTGAACAGGTTTGGGTCACGTAGTTTAATTAAAGGGAAAAGTCAATGCTATAGTATCCACTGTGTTTGCAAAAAGAGCCACAATTGTCTGGAAAAATCAGGTGTCCCAGTACTTTTGTCACACAGGTCATAAACAGAAGCAAACGTCAAATTGTCTATATTTGTTTCTGAGTGTGTATTAACTGTATATGCTCTTCTTTGTATTTCTCTTTCACTCTCACTCTGTCTCTCGGCCCGTGTGTTGTAGCCTCACCGCTGCGACAAGTGTTCGCAGTCATACAACATGGAGTTTAACCTCATGCTGCACAAGTCGACCCATAGCACAGCCGAGCCCACCTGCCCCGTGTGTGAGAAAAAGTTCACCCGTGTCGCCAGTCTCAAATCGCATGTCATGGTGCACGAGAAAGAGGAGGTGAGAAGTAAATGTAATTCGCTATCGTACATAAGTTGCTTTTTCCTGCATCTGTACTTTACTGAAGTATTTCTATTTTTTTTTTTTCTTTTTACTCAAATACATTTTGCAAAATCAGTCGTATCTTTTTATTAATGAGCGGATATGAATGAAACTGGTCTAACACTCAGCAATCCACCAATCAGGGTCGAGCACATGCTCTGTTTTAAACTTGTTTCGATTAGAGCTTGGTGTATCTACTGATCACCAGCATACAGTTCAGCATCAGTTCAACAGCAAGCAGAACATTTTGAGAGAAATAATACAAATTAACCTAAAACCGAAACCTCTCAAATCCTGTTATTTCATTTGTCTCTAAAGGAAATTGTTTTTAGGGTTTCCGTGGGGTCTTAAAAAAGTAAAGAAAAGTAAAAATCTACATTTTAAACCCTAAAATTTAGGGTTTAAAAAGTTTTCAATTCGCTGTTCTAGGTCTTAAATCATTTTCAGGGCTCAGATAAGGTTAGTTGCTAGCAATGTATTTGTGTGTGTGCTTTTGATGTGGTGATATAGTTCTTAAATTTCATTCTTAATGATCTTAAAAAGGTCTTAAAAAGACCTTAAATTTGAATTGGTAAAACCTGCAGAAAACTGGGAGTAAAATTAGAGTCTTTTCACATAAAATGAGTTGATTAAGCAAATAGTCTTGTGACAAAATGATAATAGGAACATTATAGTTATAATAAATCATAGTACTTTATACTATGGAACATTTGGATGTTGGATGTACTATGGAGCAACTATGGATACTTAAGAACATTTGAAAACAAACTTAAGTGAAAGTTTAAAGGGAGCAATTTTACTTTTACTGGAGTCGTATTTTAAACAGGCCTCTTTACAACGTGTATCTCTATGTTATCTTAACTGTGCTTCGTCCAACACTGTGTGAGACTTGGTGTCCACTTGGTGTCCATGTCCACTGTCTCGGCACAGTTATGTCAAGTGGGAATTACAGAAAATACACACAACGGTCGCTGCCGTAGGTTAAGTTGTAATAGATAGAAAATAGATATAAATAGATATGTATGTGTGTGTTTGTCAGAATCTGCTGTGCTCGGAGTGCGGCGATGAGTTCGTGCTGCACAACCAGCTTGCCCTGCACCTCGAGGAACACCGGAGAGAACTCACTGGAACCCGAGTTTTTACTTGCAGAACCTGCAGAGCTGAGTTCCCCTCAGCCAGTCAGCTGAAGGAGCACAACCGCACCCATGCAAAAATCAGGTGTGTGTGTGTGTGTGAGCATTAGGCTTGCTAAAGATTTTGGGAATTTTCAAGACTGGCAACTTTCCATGGTAATTAACGGAAATATATGGAAATGAACTGTAAATGTACATAATTCCTACAACAGGAAAAAATCTTATTAAATAAAATTAAATTCTGTATTAGTTTTCATGCATGTCTGCTTATGTTAAATTTTATATGTATGTTTGTTTATTATCGTTTATATAAATTTCTCCAAATTTTTAATTAATTCCCATAATTTCCTTGTAAGTATCCAACTTACAATATTTCCAAAATTCCCATAGAAAGTTTCCAGAAATGTTCAACCTCTTTGCAACTCAAGTAGGCATCTATCTACCCGTCTGTCCAACACTGCTAATATATAAATCTTTCTGTGTGTGTTTTTTGTATACTTTTATGTATACTGTATTATTGTCTGTCTGTCTGTCTGTCTGCTTTTTTGTTTGTCTGTCTGCCATTTTATCATTTTGACACTTGTCCATCTGTCCTCCTTTCAGTTAATTTATTGATGTAGTGTTGTAGTAAGAGTTAAGGTTAAGTAGTGTGTGCATGTGTGTGCATGCGTGTGTGTGCGTGTGTGTGTGTGTGTGTGTGCGAATGAAAGTAACAGACTAAATGTGTGCCGAATTCAATTCTGCTGTAAAGCTTTTTTTCTGCTTAACTGAATTCAATATCCATGACTCTCCAGAAAACAAATGAAAAGTAAATGTGTGTTTGTGTGTGTGTGTGCGCGCATGATAATTTTTCCAGGCCAGTCTTGAGCAGCTCTCGGAACTACAAGAAGAGCATTGATCGCAGCGGTTTCACCAACACCTGCCATCACTGCGGCAAGACGTTTAAAAAGCCCAGCCAGCTTGTCCGACACATCCGCATTCACACGGGTACCACCCCAACACACACACACACACACACACACACACACACACACACACACACACACACACACACACACAAGCAGCATGCATCTCACATTATCTATAAACGATGTTATCATGCAATCATTAAGTGTTTTCATTGCACCATTCTATACCGCTGTAAAGGGGAGGTTTCCTGAAGGTTGTGTGGATCATTATCCGTATCTCCATTAAGTGAATTAGTATTATATGCAGGTAAATGGTAAACAGGGAATTGCAAAAACGTCGGACCCCAAGCGCCATGTTGTCACATGAATGCAATTCATTTAATTTCAAATTTTTAGCGTTTTTGTTGGACGTTGCTTGTAGCTTTTATGATGTTAAGATTTGCTCATATTATATTATATACAATCTATCACATATCATATAGTAAAATTCTGTGCGTGTGTGTGTGTCTGTGTTTGTTTAGGAGAACGGCCGTTCAAGTGCACACACTGTGGTAAGGCTTTTAACCAGAAGGTGGTGCTGCAGACTCACATGGTGCGGCACACCGGCGAGAAGCCCCACCTCTGCATGCTTTGCCCCGCCTCCTTCTCTCAAAAAGGAAACCTGCAATCCCATGTCCAGCGTGTGCACTCTGAGGTGACTCCCCCGCCTAATCCAGCCGTATTTATGTCCCTCTGTGTCTCTGTACCAACATACACACACACACACACACACACACACACACACACACACACACACACACACACACACACACAGAGTTTCCATTAACGTCTCCTGCCGCGGATTTTAATGCGTCTCTGAGGGCCAGAGGGCGTCGGTCATTCAATTTTGTGACACAATGCACGTTCACATGCAAGCTATGAGGGCATCACAAATGTCCGAGAAGATAACGCTTTCCTGTTGTTAACAAACCAACTAATGGACTGGAGGGAGAAGCAGACAGATAGCAGGGGTATACAAGGCAACACTGGGGTTTAAAAATGGCAGATATTCAAAATGAAATGTTTAATTACGAAGGTCAGCTGGTAAAAATATGATAGTACAAAAAATCTAAACCACAGCAATCAAGGCTGGTGCTTAAAACTTGTAAATGACAGTTTGTGTCTGTGTACCGAAACATTTTCAGGTCCGTTTATATTTGGATGTTATGTCTAGCAGAGTATCTGTCCTCTTGTATAGTCTGATAGACAGAACTAAACAACTTCAACTAAAATATAATAAACAAAACAGCCTCAAAGCGCAGACTTCCAGCTTCATTTACTGGGTCATTATTTACAAGTATATGTTATTATATCTGAATATTATATATGTCTGAACATGAATCTGTAATTTCAAGTGCAGGCTGGTGTCCTTAAAAACCAGACACATTGTGCTAATGCACTGTAGAGGTTTTGAAGTGTTTGTCATCTCTATGTGTGTATATTTATATCATCCTAATAGCATTCTTAGCTTTTTCAGTACTACTGGTAAGAAGGGGATTAACTCTACCGGACCTGGAACATTTTTAAATCATTACAGCAGATGCAAACCCTTTTGTTTTTATCTTTTTTTAAATAATTCAATTTGATTAAATTTGATTTGTATAGCAATTTTTGACAATGCATATAGTCCTGAAGCAGCTTTGAGGAATTTGATAGTTTGTTAATATGATAGAATGTGGCATAAATGAGTTTCTATGAAAAACGTAAATGACATGATATGACTAAGAAACCTTGAGAGGATCCAGATTTACAGTTTTTCTCAGTTGATTTGGAGCATTTTTCTCAAATCAGCCGTAATATTTGCACAATAGTAAATGTATTTTGCTCAGTTAATTGTTTACAAACAACATCGTGAAAATGTGTAGCCACGTTGTCGGTATGAAGGCGCACAGGTTCAGTATTTCCTGATGTAAAATACGGTTTGGATCACGATCATTGAAAATGCACAAGGCATTTTTTTCTGTATGGCATCTATGGATTTCAACAGCACAAATGTATTTATTTGATTGCTTATTTGATTTATATTGATTGCAAGAAACCAGACAGGATTCCCACTTTTACTGTACTGTACTAGTGTTTGTTCGTTTCTTGGCTGTTCATCCAATTTCAGAAATTGTAATTGTTTTGCTCTATCGCAAATTAAAGCTTTACGAGATTCACCTTTGACCTATTTCAGAGAACTAGTCGATCATTGGTTGGTCTGATGCCGTTCAATCCAGTTCATTAGTGACATTCAAGACTCATCTACACAATTTATCAATTCAAGAAACATTTATTAAAAGTAAAGTTGAATAGAAATGTAAGCTTGACAGCTTATGACAACTGGTTAACCCATTTTGCATTCAGTGACATATGCAATGAACTGATGCCGAGATGTTTTAGGGGTTAAAACTATTCAGATGAGAACCAGTATAGAAAAAGCAGATAATTATACACGATCAATTAAATGAATGTACCGTAGCATTCGCAATTTGTGCAAAGCAACACGACTAAATGATGTGGAGGTTGAACAAGTAGTTTTGAGAATTTCATTTCTGATCTGAGAAACGGTTTAAAGCAACTGAGAAAAACTGTAACACTGAACATTGTCCCTTAAAAAAAAGTCCCTGACATGATATGACAAAGAAACCTTAAGAGGACTCAAAAGGGTTCATTCATTAGTCATTCATCATTGCAGCATTGGGAAGGATATCCATTGTCCTGTTTACTGAGGAACGCTTGAGTGTAAGACTGTTCTTGGAAATGGTGGTCCTATTGTAAGCCATTGTAAAAAAAACTGTTCATATTAATCACAGTCCTAATCTATCTTCATTTTTCAGTTCCTCCACAGAGACCCAAATGAGACAATAAATACATGTTATCTCTTTCCTGAAGATGTGCCAGTTGTGGAAAATTCTTCATTACAAAGCACTCATTCGATAATTTGAGAATTTGATAGCGCGGTGGTCTACAGTAATATAATTATCATGCGGTCCAACAGCAATTCTATCTGCTCTGAAAGTTATTTAGAAAAACGAATGTCGGAAAGGTCGAAAGGAAATGCTGTGTACTCCTTAAGCCTGCTATATATCACTGCATTATGGAGCCTGATGGTGAGGTTTCTTCAGATGGTGAGAGCTCTTTCTCATGAACTCTCCTCATCTCTTTGGTTTATTTGATTTAACTCCAATCCTCTCTAGAAGAAGGAGTCTAACTTGCGCAGAGAGTGCGAGTACGGTTTACACCATTCGACTTGAATTTGATTTGCCCTGAAAGTCACACTCTTGCTGTGGGGTCACGATTCTGATTCGCCTCCCAGAGCCTGAATTTGGCTTTGCTATAATATTCTTATTCAGAAGGTTGAAGGACGTGCACACCACTGCTTCTCCAGATCGATAAACTGTCAGTATCTCTTAAATCTCAAGAAGGAACTTGTGTCTCAGAGGGGCTTAAAAATATAAATAATATTTCACAGTTTGGAAGATCCAGTTTGTCCATTTTGTATTTTATTTTTAAAAACCCCCCTCGAATGTATCAGCTCGCCTAGCCACGACTATCTTACACAAAAGATGCTGTGCTCCATCATTGTTGGTTGTTACTAATGAAAAATAATCCATTTGTGTTACTTTGTAGTACGTATTTTATTATACTTTGTATATGAAAGCGTTAAGACCTAAAGAAGAGGTGTTACAGTTTTTCGCAGTTGCTTGGACCACCATTTCCATGAACAGACTTGCACTCAAGTGTCCCTCAGTGAACAGGACAGTTAATAACCTCACTAATGCTGGAATGATGAATGACTAATGAATGGAACCTTTTGAGTCCTCTTAAAGTTTCTTTGTCATATCATGTCAGGAACTTTTTTTATTGGGAATAATTTATGTAAAGCTGCTTTGGGACAATGTTTATTGTTACAGTTTTTCTTAGTTGCTTTGAACCGTTTTTCAGATCAGAAATGAAATTCTCGAAACGATTTGTTCAACCTACACATCTTGCTGTCAATTGTACACATCATAAAAGCAATTTCTCGTTGCTTTAAAAAAATTGCGAATGCTTTAACACATGAGTTTAATTTTACAGGTTAAAAAGACAGTGGACTCGAGTGTGTGTGTGTGTGTGTGTGTGTGTGTGTTTGTTTAATTGATTGTGTACAATTGTCTGCTGTTTCCTACATTATCAATTGTCCAAATATATTTTACTGGTTCTCCCCTGAATAGTCTTAACCCCTAAAACATCTAGTCATCGAATGCAAAATGGTTAATCCAGTTGTCATAATCTGTCAAGCTGAAATTTCTGTTAGAATTTTTGTTTGTAAATTTGTCTTGAAATCATAAATTGTGCACAATCTCAAATTCACTAATGAAGGAAAGTGTATGCCGGATCAAACCATTATCAACTCGTTCTCTAAAATAGGTCACATTTTAAACTCAAGATCTGTCAATTGGTGACAGAGCAAAACATAGAATTACAGTAAAAATAAAAGAAATGAACATCTGGCAAACGAACAAACAAGAACAGTACAGTTAAAGTGTGGATCCTGTCCGGTCTCTTGCAATCGATATTCCACCTACAGTTCATTTGTGCTGTTGAAATTCATAGATGCCAAACAGAAGAAATTCAGCCTTGTGCATTTTCAATCATTGTAATCCAAACATCAGGAAATACCGAAACCGTGCGCCATCATACTGACAACATGACTAAACATTTTCTTTGTGAACAATGACAAAAAGGACTTAAGATGTTTATTCACACAAATACTTACATTTGAGATTTACATACATTTTGAGAAAAGGACATTGTTTGGTTCGCAAATTGTATCAAATCAAATTTGATTTGTCACATACACATACATACAGGGTACCACATGCAGTGAAATGCTTTGTACGACTGTCCGGCATGAGGGAATAGGATGGGGAGAAGAAATAAAACAAAGAAAAAAAAGGCAGATAAATAAAGTCAATAAACTATGTAAAATATATAAAGATAAAGCTATATATAGGAAAAATTGTATGTACAGGGTATGTTTATGGATACAAGGTATGCTAATGTACAGTAAATAGTAATTACATAAGGTGGTTAATGTGATTGTGCTTTAAGTGAACGTGTACGGTGTAGTGTGATATAAAGTGAATGTGTGCGGTGTGGTCTGGTATAAAGTGAATGTGTGCGGTGTGGTGTGGTATAAAATGAACGTGTGCGGTGTGGTCTGGTATAAAGTGCACTGTTCTGTGCAAGAGTCCAAGAGAGAAATTCTGCTATTAAAGATTCAAGAAATTCTTTAAAGCAACTACGAAAAACTGTAAAGTGTTTAACATTGGTGAGGAAAAGTTTTTTTTACTCTCTTTCTTTTCACTATAAACTCATTTTTTCTGTATGTTGTAGACCGCAGGGGTCCCTGTGTATCCGTGTATGGATTGTAGCTGTGTGTATAAGAAGCTAGGCAGCCTGAATGCTCACATCAGTAAAATGCACATCTCCATCATGGAGGTGGAGGAGACACCCAGCACACAGGTAAACACCTACTCAAATAAACACAGGGTCATTATAAGTTATACGCACCCAAGTGTGCTCATTGACTCTTCACTAACATCCTGTTTCCTGAAGGAGGTGCAGGAACCGGCGCAGACAGGAGGCGGGACAGAAGGAGCGGAGGGCATGACTGATGTGATCCAGCAACTGCTGGAACTTTCAGAGCAGGCAACCAGTGACAACGCTCAGGCTCCACCTCCTGGACAGGTTATCACTATGGAGACGGCTATCAATCAAGATATCTTACAGGTGAGCCAAGCATTCAGAGGGCGGATTAGAAATGGGCAGACAGGCGAATATAAAATTGATATTGAAATGCTGTCACTTGATGTGTATTAATAGGATCCATAATTAAAACCGTAGTTATGGTCCGCTAGTCGACCGTTTGTTGGTTTATCTCGAGGCAGGATTTCTTTTGTTCTGCTTCCCGACTTCACACGAATTATTCTTCACATGAGGATTGAAGCAATCAGACATTGTATAAAGTAATATTGTTTCCCCCTAGCTGAATGCAAAGCTTAAAACACTGTGACGCTCACAGTCCCCCATGTTCTCAGTGTTCCATCAATTCGATATTTTACTCATAACCTTATTTCAATTCAGGCAAGTACAACATTTATAATAGCATTACCTGGCAACTTCAAAACGTACTTAGTTTTTCTCGTTCTCTCTTTATGAAGGACAGTTCTTGGCTTTTCCGGGTTAAACAGGGCAACAGGACGGCCTACTGCCCCTTGTTCAGATAGAAGTGCGGTTATTGAAATTAGGGCTCTCCTCCAAGCACGCTCAGCTCTGCAATTATATTAGGAGTGTTGGTTTGAAGAGAAGCACCTGTTAGACTTTGCCCTCCCAATTTGCTAGCTCTTGTGCGATAAGAGAGAACTAGTACATGCGTGGGATTTAGCAAAGATTATATTGAGTGAATAAACTCACCAAAAAAACAGGCAGATACAGTTCTTTGTCACTAATCCAATATGCGTAGGTAGAATTAGTGAAACTTTTGATCCACAGCAGTTCTTGTACACAAACCCTAATGAATCCAGGGTCAATACAGTCAAGTACTGAACGTAGGACACTGGAACAGTGGAGAGAATTTAATTTTACAGGTTAAAAAGTGAGTGGACTCGTGTGTGTGTGTGTGTGTGTGTGTGTGTGTGTGTGTGTGTGTGTGTGTGTGTGTGTCTTTCTTTTTGAGAACAGCAAGCCCTGCAGAACAGCGGTCTCAGTTCAATCCCAGTTCAGCCGGAGGTTCAGGGCAACGCTGCAGTACCTCCACTCACCACAGAGGGCACTAACACCCACCCTGCTCACAGCCACAAACTCACTGGCACTTCACCACACAAACTGCTGAAAAAGGAGAAAAGGAACCTCTTAAAAAAGACTGTACAGATACCTGGTGTGTGTGCATGTGTATTTGTGATGTATCTGTAAAGATGAAAGCATGATAGAAGAGCAAGGGGAATTTTTCAAGCAAATCAGTGCATATCAAGAGAAAAAAAAATTACATTCATTGACAGACTGAACAACCAACTGATAGATTGTCTGTCTAACTGTCTGTTGGACTAATAGATTAACTGATTGACTGAATGACTAAAAGTTTGGCTAAATAACCAGGGCTCCAGACAAAAAAAACAATTATGTTGCCATTGGCTCCTATGAGAAAAACAACAGGCCCCAAATTCTATTTTAAGTGCCACACAAGAGTGAAATTTTCAAAAGCTAAAACATTTACTTCCAGTCATCCTGTCGTGTGCCATCTTTTTACAGCATGGCCTGGAAACTGAAGCGAAAATATAGGCATGTTGGATTTTATTTTTGTAGCTATTTCCATTCTTTATTTCAGCACGCAGTCCGAGACCCTGCTAGCGCTAACGGTGTTTTCTGCGGCACGCTCTTCCTGATTACGTGATCACGAGCATTTTTATGCTTTTGACTGTCGCCGTGTTTTCTTACAGTCTCTTTTTTAAATGATTGTTCCGGTAATGAAATCAGTTTTCCCCGCAATTTCTCTGCCCGCTTTAGAGCAGAAGTTACAAAACATTATCTGTGTCTGGTGATCAAACCTCAGCCATGAAAACTTTTGAATCCAAAAAGTTTTTAACTCTATTTTCAATGACTGACATAAAAAGATGGTCCTCAGTGTGTCTGTCGATCTCCCTCTCTCCATCGCTGGCACAACTGCAGCCTGCTTTTTTACTACAGGTGTGTCCTCAGCGGAAGAGTTTGGATAGAGATGGAGACTGTTTAAAAAAGTCTGATATTTTTAGTTCCGACATGTTTTTTTCTGATGTGGGAAGGTGAGCTTTGCTTTAACTGGCCGGTTATCTTGGCGCTTTACCGCGGCGCATGCGTCTTAGTTTATTACATCAAGAAATTATGTGATAGGCTATTTCTTACAGAACATAAAAAGTCATAACACGCGGATTTAACGGTCATAACGTGTAGATTTAAATGGTCGCAGATGGCTATCTATGCAAAAAGATTACTCGCAAATTAATTTCTTTGGTCTCCAATATGTCTGGATTTCTTAAGGGCCTGACTAATAGATAAATTAACTGACTGATTGATTGACTGATTGATTAATGGATTGACTGACTGATTAATTGACTAATTTACTGATTGACTAGCTGATTGATTGACTGACTAGTTGACTTAGTAACTGATTGACTGACTGACAGATTTATATATGATTTATATATGGACCTACTGACTGATCAACTGACTAATTGATTAATTGATTGATTGACTGGCTGACTGATTGATTGATTTATATTGTCTGTTCATGTTGAGCGATGTATTGTGTGTGTGTTTTTCAGGCACTATCAGAGAGGAGTGTGGAGTACGCTGGCACGGTTGCCCATACTGCTGTAAAGAGTTTAAGAAGCCGAGCGATCTGGTGCGTCACATCCGCATACACACACACGAGAAGCCGTACAAGTGCGCGCAATGTTTCCGAGCATTCGCCGTGAAGAGCACGCTCACTGCACACACCAAAACGCACTCTGGCATCAAGGCCTTCCAGTGTAACCACTGCAGGAAGAGCTTCTCTACCTCAGGCAGCATGAAAGTGCATATGAGGCTGCACACGGGTGAGTGAGACACACACACAGCAATGTGGAAGTCTGCATGAGAGCACTCACACACAAACACACACTTAATCAGTGGCATGGAAGATGAAAGTCTGCATGAGACACACACCCATCCAGCAGCACAGAAGATGAAAGTCTGCATGAGAACACCCACACACACACACACACACACACACACATGTCCATCAGTGTATAAGTCTGCATTGGAACACACATGCATCCCCACGCACACACAAAAACATACACGGACAGATCAATCACTATCGAAGTATTAAACATACACACCTACACATTCAGAATGTGAATTAAAACAATTCTGTGCACGTAAATTAGATTGCCATTGTTTTTTCTAAAAAAAGCTTGAGTAACGGCACACATGCTTGTGAGTCTTGCTGAGTGCGAATTGAAAGCTCTCAGCACGTCATTGCTTTTGCACCTTCATACTTTTGGTGTATCGTTGTGTAATTCTCTGTAACAGCAGCTCTGACAGAGGTGTCTGACACCAGGCAAATCACATTCATATTCATTTACTCTTCACATCCTTTATTTCTTCTATACATTCATCGCCCAACAGAACGATGCGTAATCATTCACATGGTGACATTTTCTGTAAGGAGATGTTAATTCAATATTTATAACTCTTACAATATATGGACAAAAGTTTATGGCGCTTGACCATATGTGCATTTTGAATATCGCATTTCACATTTAGACCCCATTTTGCTGTAAGAACAATTTCCACTCTCAGGGGAAGATGTGACACTAGATTTGGGTTGTGGACATTTGTGCACATTCGGCTACAGTGTTAGTAACGTCAGGTACTGATGTAGAGAGTGGAGGTCTGGGGTGCAGTTCTAATTCATCCCAAATGTGTTTAATAGGGTTGAGGGCAGAGGTTAATAAAAGGCCATTTAAGACAGGGGTTGCAAAATTTCAGAAATTTTTAAGACTGGAAAGTTTCCATGGGAATTAACAGGAATATATGGGAGTTAATGCAAACTGGGAATTTACAAAATTGCAGGCCAATAACCGGTAACTTAAATGTCATTGAAAAAATTCTTGCAGGATCATTTTGGTTAAATTAACCAGATTGAATGCAATTATCATCAATCACATGCACACAGGACACTTACTGCGGGGTGACTGAGGCCACACCCCCTACATACACTGTGTATTCCTGCATAACATAACAAACATCATTTCTTTAATCCTGCTCACAAAATAATCTTGGCATCTCATGTAAATTACGGAAATATTACATACATTTGTGTTTATAACTTCCTTGTGCTGTGTGTAAGGGATTGTAAATAAATTAAATTAAACAATGTATTAGTGTGCATGCATGTCAGCTTATGACCAAGCAAAATGAAACATACTTATGATACAGTTTATATAAATTTCCCCCAAACTTCTAAATAATTTGCATAAATTCCTGGCAAGTTTCTAATGTTAAATATTTCCAAAATTCCCCAGGTGAAGTTTCCATGGAAATTGTACCCCCTCTTTGCAACCCTACTCAAGATCTTACACTCCACCCGATGTAAACCATACTGTATGTTCATAGAGCTGGATTTGTTCACAGGGGCATCCAAGATCCAAATATGGCTGGATAATTCTGGTCCTAATTACCAAAGAGACTGCAGCACCTACATCACCATAATGATTCTAATAGATTTTATAGTTTATTATATCTCTGAATTTCATGTGCACTTTATTTTTGTATTTTGCACATCTGCAGGTTTTTCATGAACAGCCTGGAAACCTGCTGAGCTTTTTGTATAATTTGATTTATTAGATTGCGCATGTGTGTTCCTGCAGGTGTTCGGCCGTTTCCGTGTCCACACTGTGATAAAATCTTCCGGACATCGGGACACAGGAAGACGCACATCGCCTCACACTTCAAAAATCTGCAGCAGAAGAAGCACAAATTTCCGCGCAAACCAAACCGAGCACGGGTCTCCAAACACAGCATACCAATTCCTGAGATACAACTGCAGGAGCCGATCCTCATCTCTGACCTGGGTATATTTATATATATACACACACACACACACACACACACACACACTCACTCACTCTCAGGAAAATTATGTTCCTGCCTAAAATTACCTTTTAGTTTTTTTTATGTAATTTTTTTTTCCACAAAAAAAAAAACTGCCACTCAGATTAACCCACCACGGGTCACATAACAAACTGAAGAGAATGTCAAGATAATAAACCGCCCAAATTGGCCTAAAGATTTCTCTAGCTCTGAGTATTTCTCCCGTGAAGTCCTTTTTTTTCACAGCACTAATGAGGTTAACTCGACAGGTCAACAATAAGGTTTGAGACCTTTCGGGTTGCTCAGGTTGCACCAGATAAATAGCTATTCCAGCTGAAAGTGTGTGTGTAAGTGTGTGTGTGTGTGTTTTTGAACTGTAGGTCTGCTGCAGAATCAGAACTCGCGTGCTGCACTTCAGCAGTATCTGGACATCGTGGAGAACGAGCGGCCGTACAAGTGCACGTTTTGCAGCAAAGCGTACAAGAAGTCGAGCCACCTCAAACAGCACGTCAGGTACAGACGTAAAAAAAAAAAAAAAGAGCTTTGAGAGCTTGTAATTTTTTTTTATATTATAGATTTTTTCATTTAGTTTTCAGTCCTTTATACACTATATGTTTGTGGACATCTGACCATGAGATTTGTATGTGCCTCCACTCTTCTGAGAAGACATTCCACTAGGTTTGTTAGTGCCCTAGTGGAGATTTTTGTTCATTCATCCAAAAGGGCTTCAGTAAAGTCAGGTACTGATACAGGTGAGGTAAAGAGGCCTTGTTCTTGCTGTTAAACTGATGATAAACTGTATGTTAGTATAAGTAGAAACCACCAAGCGCCAATCGAAACAAGTTCAAAACAGAGTGCGTGCTCGAACCCTGATTTGTGGATTGCTGCGTGTTATATTTTTATTAAAGGAACGAGGGATTTCGCAAAATGTAGTTGAGTAAAAGTGAGATATTTGATACAAGAAAAATCGACTTAAGTACAGTAACGAATTACATTTACTACCTTATTGTCCACCACTGATTATTCATAACTACTGAGAGAAAATAACTTGAATATAATAAATAAACTTAAAAAAAAAGATTAATATTATTAGATAAATTGACTACGTTACTCTTACAGAATTCGTTTTTATCCATAAGCATTAAGAATTAGAAAACTGTATTAGCAGCTATCTGCTAAGAGTTCTAGGGGGAAAAAATCGATAAAAATCTATTTAATCTATCTCAGGTGTTCAGAATTTCTTAGTCTTGAAGAAAAAGGTCATGCATGCAGTAGAAATTAAACTCCCACATATATCGAACTTAATGAGACAAATGACCTTCAGGGGGCTAATTAGCCTCTCAGCGTACACTTTGTATGACGCTCATGGGAAAACTGTACAAAGGAATCCGACAGTGCAGTGAATCACGTTGACACACACTGACTGCGGCATTTTAACAAGCTCTAATGTGCCTTTTAGACAATTATTTAAGCAAGCGGAGGTGTACGTGATCAGTGTGTGTGTGTGTGTGTGTGTGTGTTTCCTCAGATCGCACACAGGCGAGCGGCCGTATAAGTGCTTGCAGTGCAGTAAAGGCTTCGCGTCATCGGGTGTGTTGAAGGCTCACATACGCACACACTCGGGCCTGAAGGCATACAAGTGCCTGCTGTGTGACACTACTTTCACCACCAACGGCAGCCTGAGGCGCCACATGACCACACACAGCGACCTCCGACCCTACATGTGCCCTTACTGCCAAAAAACCTTCAAATCCTCTCCAAATTGCAGAAAGCACATGAAGACGCACAGGTGAGATTAGGGGTTAGGGAGTAATGTAGAAATCAGGGGTTAGGAATATTTTAGAGATTAAAGGTTAGAGAGTAATTTAAATATATGGGGTTATGGCATAATTTAGAGATTAGGGTTAGAGAGTAATGTAGAGATTAGGGTTAGAGAGTAATGTAGAGATTAGGGTTAGAGAGTAATTTAGAGATTAGGGTTAGAGAGTAATTTAGAGATTATGGTTAGAGAGTAATGTAGAGATTAGGGTTAGAGAGTAATTTAGAGATTATGGTTAGAGAGTAATTTAGAGATTATGGTTATAGAGTAATTTAGAGATTATGGTTAGAGCGTAATGTAGAGATTAGGGTTAAAGAGTAATGTAGAGATTAGGGTTAAAGAGCAATGTAGAGATTATGGTTAGGGAGTAATGTAGAGATTATGGTTAGAGAGTAATGTAGAGATTATGGTTAGAGAGTAATGTAGAGATTAGGGTTAGGGAGTAATGTAGAGATTAGGGTTAGGGAGTAATGTAGATATTATGGTTAGGGAGTAATTTAGATATTAGGGTTAGAGATAATTTAGAGATTATTTTTAAGGAGTAATTTAGAGATTATGGATGAAAAATTATTTATAGATTAGGGTTAGGGAGTAATGTAGAGATTAAATATAAATCCATACATTTTGTAATTTTGGATTAAGATTTAAAGGCTATGATTAAGGCGGTTGCGGATTTTGTTTCTGATATAATCAATACTGTGTGCAGGTATGAATTGGCCCAGCAGCTTCGACAGCAGCAGGGCTCATCGGAAGACCCATCTCTCGAAGATCCATTGGGAGGTGGCAGTACTGTGGTAGTACCAATGGGTGGAACCGGTGAAGTAGAGGATGCAGTTGGTGGTGGGGCTAACACGGTACCTCATGAGCTGCAGGTCGGAGCAACAGGACTGGCAGCTTCTAGTTCCATTATGGGGACAGGACCTCAGGCCATGATGCAAGTAGTGAGTGAAAACCAGGTGGTGGCGCTTGGGGAAGCACCTATGGTACAGGATGCAGGTAAGACACACACATATACACACACACACAAACATACACATAATGTTAGGTTAGTTTATTATTTTATTATGTACTGTAGAGACAAATAGACATTAGATGTCAGTAGCAATGAATATCAAAGTATGTCATTATTATAGTAATAATGCTCTTTTAATATGCTATATATCTTTTGAAAAGTAAACATTAACTTTCTTATGCATATGCATATAAGTGGTGGGTGAATCTAACAAAAAATTGCCTGCCTTGTCTGTTAATAACTACAGATCCCTCAAAAGGATTTTATCATTACCGATAGCTAGGTTGGGCCGTACTTGTCGATAACCTATTAATCAACCGATTTTAAAATGGATACTGGATGAATAACATGTCAAATTAAACTGTACTTTATTACAAAAAAAGTAACAAATCATGAAAATGTGCTAAATAATATATAATGAATAAATTCTATATAATAAATAAAATATAGAGCTCTCAGTGCAGTGCACAGTTGAGTATAAAATCAAACAGCATGCGTTGTC
The DNA here is from genome assembly GCA_024362625.1 of Silurus asotus. Classification (NCBI taxonomy): domain Eukaryota; kingdom Metazoa; phylum Chordata; class Actinopteri; order Siluriformes; family Siluridae; genus Silurus; species Silurus asotus. The sequence goes on from MU551532.1 coordinate 3,000,477, forward strand.
ATTGATTCACCTCTAGAGGCCGCTCTTAACAATTTTCTGAACCGGAATCCGGAAAAACTATATATATTGAGTAAAACTATATATGAGTAAAACATATATTTCGAATAAAAATTTCTAAATATTTCAATGGCATTGTTCAGTCTCATTCCAAATGTAAGAGTGTGGGCCATACCACTGTTTTACAATAAACCTTTAAACATTATTTCGATTCCAAAGCACTTTGTGTGTGATTTGTGAGGTTTCTGTGTGTCCAGTAGCATCTTGTAGCATTCTATACACACTCTCTTTCTCTCTCTATATCTATCTATCTATCTGGCCCCTCCCACAGAGTCATTTGTGACCACGCAGCACATCAGCCAATACGGGACACAGACCCTTCAACAGCCTGCATATGACCAACCTGCACTGACGCAAGGTCTGTCCTCACTAATTTACTTTTAACACACACTATGAACATTTTTTATCACTTTTATCATAGTGTTGATCCTAAAATTGTGTGCATGTGTGTGTATGCAGGTTATTCCATCTCGGAAGGGTATACCCAGCATACTACACTTTCCTCGGTGCAACAGTTGCAGGATTCGAGCACGCTCGAGTCGCAGGCACTAAACTCCACTTACACACAGAGCTTACTGAATGTGCACACCACTGAGGTACACACACACACACACACACACACACACACACACACACACACACACACACACACACACACACACACACAATTGGATATTGGGTAAACACAGGGTTATTTTTATGGAAATATGATTTTGGTAATGTATGTGTTTGTGTGTAGACGACAGTTTTACTACAGGATTCAAATCGGACGGATTATCAGGATGAGGATGACGAGGAGGAAAACAGCAAGAGGAATTACAGGTTAGATAAATTCCCCTACCTGCCCAGTCATCTGTGAATTAAAATCAAATCCAGATGGATGGATGGATAGAGTGATTGTGTATATATGTGTGTCACATGCAGGTGCAGCGTGTGTGATAAAGGCTTTAAGAAGTCGAGTCACCTGAAGCAGCACATTCGCTCACACACTGGCGAGAAGCCGTACGGCTGCAACCTCTGTGGGCGGAACTTCGTCTCCACTGGCGTTCTCAAATCGCACCTGAACACGCACACAGGTAACATGCAGTTAGATGTGTGGGCGAAAAGCTATGACCCCGATGTACTGGAGTATTTAGTGTATAGATTTGGGAGGCTGAAATTCTTAGTCTTATAACCTGTGTGTCTCTTTGAAGGCGTGAAGCCGTTTAAGTGTAACGTGTGCGACTCCTCGTTCACCACGAATGGCAGCTTGAATCGTCACTTGATCATCCACCAGAACACAAAGCCGTACCGGTGTACTGTGTGTGACCAGAGTTTCCGCACACACCAACTACGACGCAAGCACATGAAGCTTTTCCATGCTGTCGGGCCCAGAGGTACGGTAGATGGATGGATGGATGGATGGATGGATGGATGGATGGATGGATGGATGAAAGGATGGATGGATGGATGGATGTTACTGTTACTGTTACCAAGTATTAGACTATTTTCCAATAACAAACTTCCTGTTGGAATGACCATAAGATTCATACTGTATGTTGAAGATGTTATGATTCTGAAGTGCACATCTGGAGATTTGTGCTGATTCAGCCACAAGGGTGTTAGTAAAGTCAGGTACTGATGTAGGTGAGGTGAGGAGCCTGGTGTCCAGGCAGTGTTCACATTCATCCTAAAGGATGAATACCAATCCATACAAGTCACTTTAAACCATGTAAAGCAGATCTTCATAGAGCTGGATTTGTCCACAGGGGCATTGTCGTGCTGGAACAGGTTTGGGTCTCCAAGTTTAAGTGAAAAATCTCAAGCTATCCCCAAAGAAATTTTATACAGTCGTGTGCGATATTGTGGTAACAGTTTGGGAATAATCACAAATATTTATAGTTACATTTAATATGAAATGTCAGTGAAAGTTGCTAACATTATAACTGTTTCCTCATTCCTAATTGTACCATTGTTGCTGCGGTCACATTTTTCTAATAGAGGTTTATCATATTCGCAAGGAGTTGCTATAATTTGTTACAGCTGTTTATTTACCTGTCTATGTGGCGTCCTTGTGAATAAGTTGTTACTGTGCAGAGAGTGCATTAACTTTTTCCGACTACTCAGATTTACAAATCCAGCAGCGCTTGACTTGTTATTCTACTTAACAAGCAACATTATCTTATTATGTCTGCCTCATTTTAGTCGTAGCTTTTTATTGTGCAGCTCATTTTAATAATTAAGAGCATCTAGACATGTATGGGGTGTGATGTATTGCGAAGTGAAAAACTTGGATTCTCTACAAAAAAAAACAACCTCTAAAGAGCTTTTCAATTAATTTTTTTAACCGAGTTTTCACTTTGACTGATGGTGCTGTAGATCTTGGTGCACATGGTGTAATCAATAAAATTCCTCAATGCTGATCGATCAGATGTCCGCTCAGACGCAAGGAGATCCGAGTCTAAAGGGGCTGGAATAAAACCCCTCTCCATTCAGACCTGGTTTGAATTGTAGTTGTGCAGGTGAACATAGATCTGCACTTCGACTTCGAAAGAAAGGAGAGAAAAGAACAATACATGTAAAGATAAAATGAAAAAGAAAGAGAGAAAGACAGCATATGATCTATTGCATATAATTGAGAATATATTGTGTGTGGAACTTTTATTCAGTAACTGATTTGGAATCAGGTAGGATTTTGTTAAGATTTTGCACTGTAATCTTTTACTGTTGAAAAAACACCTAAGGCTCTAATGGACCAGTTAAAATAGACATTTGCTGGTTTTGGCGAGATTTAGCAACACGTCCCTGTCAAAATGCACAAGAATTCGATTGAAATTAAATATTAATATAGTGAACAGGACCTTTAAGTTTCACAGATTAGTATAATAAGTACTCTCTGCTGCTTTGCCGATTAAAAGCTTCTAACGAGACCTGACAGCGTAGTGATCTCGCGTGTCCTCGTTATTTTTGCCTTAGTCCTGGACGGAGACGAAGAGACTGTGGAGGTTGATGTCGGGGACCCCTCGCTGGCAAAGCGCATCAGGTCGGGCATCGTCACATTCTCAGAGCAGCAGACGGCTGAGCTGGCGCAGAGCGACCCGGGGAATGACGCCTCAGTGTCTGAGAAGGTCCTGATCCAGTCTGCTGCAGAGAGAGATCGCATCAGTGAGATCAAAGATAAGAGCACACTCGATCTCGAGCCCAAGTTCCCTAATCGCTGCCAGTTTTGCCCGAAGAGCTTTAAAAAGCCCAGCGACCTTGTTAGGTATACAAACACACACACCCACACACATTCAACTAGTCCATCACTGATAATTAGTTGTTTTTTTAAGTACATAAGAAATGACTGTGTTTGTACAGACACGTCCGAATTCACACCGGAGAGAAGCCTTATAAATGCGATGATTGTGGGAAGAGTTTTACGGTGAAGTCCACGCTTGACTGCCACGTCAAGACACACACAGGTAGGCAAGAAGCCGAGGTGACAGCCAGCCATCACATATATATCACGACTGAATGTTTTTGTGATCTTGACATAACAAGTTTTCTGGTTATCACGACTTTGTTTTCTCGTGATCTTGGCATAAACATTGTTTCTTCACGATCATTACTTTATTTTCTTGTGTATTCGGGCATAAGAGTATGTTCTAAAAGCATCCTCAGCCTTAGGTAAGCATAAGTTTCAAAATGATACTGTTTGGAGGTCGACAGATTAAAAGGTTTTGCCAATTAAGTCATAGATGTTTGCTGGAACTATCGGCAATCGGCAGAAATCCATATCGATAGTTTTTCCGGCTTTCAGTCTGCTGTCATTACAAGAGCGGCCTCTAGAGGCGAATCACTGATGTCACTTGTTGATTGTTTTTACACGTGAGATGGCATGCTGCACGGAGAGCGCTATGTTGTATTTATTATTTATCATTTATTAATTTTGTTCATTTACTAATTATTAATTTTTCATATTTACAAATTGATTTATTCATATTTATTTATATACATATTTATTTAGCACATTTACACGATTTAGTAGGTTTTTTATTTTAATTTTTTAAATAAAGTTTTATATTCTAAAGTACTATTTTACATGGAGTGTTTTTATCCAGTATTCATTTGCAAAACTATCGGCTGGTACGATTCAACCTAGCTATTGGTATCGGTAAAATCGGTTGACTTCTAGTACTTTTACACTGCCAGGTTGTGGTTTTTAAAAAAGTTTCCTAATCTAAAGATTCATATGCAGGACTAGACAAGTTTCCATATTTTAGTCTGTCTTATACTGATTATTTAAAACGAAATATTACAAAAACTTTTATTCAAAATCTAAATTTGGTAAATTATACATAATTCAGGCACGTGTATGAAAGGTACTGTTGTGAATTTGTTTGTTTGTATTTTTATTGTTCTGTATGTGCAGGCCAGAAGCTGTTTACATGCCACATGTGCAGCACAGCGTTTTCCACCAAAGGCAGTCTGAAAGTGCACATGCGTCTTCACACCGGCTCCAAACCCTTCAAATGTCCCTACTGCGATCAGCGATTCCGCACATCTGGCCATCGCAAAACGCACATGCAGTGCCACCTGAAGTCCGGCTCTGAGAACAGGAAGTCCAGACACTCGGCTCAGAGCCACATCACTGCCCAGAATGCACCTGGACAGCAGGTCCCGTCCACTGCAACCGAAACACTGCCTTCTGTCGGCCTTCTGCATAGTGCGGGCAATGACCCGAACATCTACATTCACGGAAACCCAGTCCTGACTGGACAGTATGATCCGAGCCTACTGCAACAAGGCATTGTCGGACAGACTATCCTTCCAGCTACCATGTCAGGTAATGTGTGTGTGTGTGTGTGTGTGTGTGTGTGTGTGTGTGTATATACACCTAACGTGCATAGCCGTATTGTCTAAAAGGGAACCACCCCCACCATTGCTTTAAGTCTCTTACACTGTATTTCAATCATCCATATTGCGCTTGACCAGTTTCTGAGTTCTTCCAGATACAAAGCAAAACCCCCAAAAAATGCTACCACCAACATGCTTTTTCTGGCACTGACATTCCAGGCTGATAATAGGCCCTTTAAGTTTTCCCAGAAACCTTTCATTACATACATATAATAAAGTGAACATCAACAGCAGCCCCACCAGTGACGCAACAGCCAGCATTGATAGCTGTTCCACACGTTTAATTACCGAAGCTTCAACAGCTATCGCACTGTATTGAAATGAAAGTGCAATGTTATTAATAAGCTGTGGCAGCCAAATCCCTTGGAGATCTAAGCAGCCTGGTTGATTCCTACACACAACTAATTGGTGTACTGCACACTTCACGGAGCCAGGGTTCTTATTGCCTAGGAACGATACACATCAAGGCACGGGCTGGAATACCACAGGGGTTTGAAGCAATGACATTTCGAAGTCGGCCATTGTGCACACGCGTAATTAATGATACTCCAAGGCCAAGATATGTCCTCTTGTAATTTCACTGTTTGACTCTAATCCGAACTCAAGATGCGATGCGATTCACTCCTGTTACGATGCAGTGCGCTCACGATGCGTTTCAATGCAATACGACGCCAAAGGAAAAAATATGATGCTCTGCAATTCAACACAGTGCAGATGTTATTTCTTTGGTTCAGACAGACAGCAAATCATAAATGTACTTAAGTGCCTTCTAATTCTTTTCCTGTTCTGTCTCCAGTAAGATGCAGCTCTACCTTTCCCATGTTAATCTATATTCTGTGTGACTCTCAGGACATGCCTCGGTCTCTGCAGTGTTGTAATATATTTATATTCATGTAGCAGCAGTGGTGCTGAGAGAACGTGCTCGAGAAATCAATCTAAATTATCGGTCACAAAATTGTTGGTCATCTACGAAATAGTAAAAGTACGGCACATCCGCTAGTAATTATATATAAATAAATTTTTTTTTGCCGATGCACACTTTTTTTAAATCGATACATCACATCGTTAACTTTCATGCCGATCCTACCATCCCTTCTAGATTCAGCTTCATTCGGCATTTCCGATTCACATTTTAAAATCTCATCCGACACGGATCTAAATAGAGGTGATTAAACGTTTTAGTTCCATTTCAGTCTTTTATTATTTGCCCAACCTGCCTATGAGCTTCGCTTCATTACCTTGATTTCATATCTTACGGTTTCATTATTATGTCTGTGATTATCATTCCTTTGCAGACCCATTACAGTGAAAGGCTCAAAATATACGCACAATAAATATTTGAGGGAAAAGAAAGTATAAATAGGTCTGCAGTGCTTATTCAACCTGCTCATCTGCAGCTCTTTTCTGTTGTCTGAATAATCTTTTCTTTTTATAATAGCTCAGCACTTTACTTCAAAGTTTTTTGCTTACTTTAGGATATTCGTATTTATTTGAAGTTTGATTGCTGAAAGAAATGATCGTTGCCGACGTGCTGAATCGCAGTAGAATGCGGAGACACATATTTTTTTATTCATTTTGTGGACCAAGCTGATGTACTGTTGTGTAAAATGGATCTGTGTGTGTTGTAGCGAGTGGTGACCTGACAGTGTCCCTAACAGAAGGTTTGGCCACGTTCGAGGGGATTCAGCTGCAGCTCGCGCCATCGGGCCTGCTTTGTCCCAACGTCCAGATATCTGGCATTGACACGGCCAGTATTAACAACATCACACTGCAGGTAACACTACACCAAATACACACCATTTTGTACATTAGAACTTTGTAGATGTTTCAAAAGGCTAAGCAAGGGAATGTGTGTGCTCTGTGTATTTGTGTGTGTGTGTGTGTGTGTGTGTGTGTGTGTGTGTGTGTGTGTGTGTGTATAGATTGACCCCAGTATCCTGCAGCAGACTCTACAGAGCGGCTTATTGAGTATCGACTCCACTCTGTCGTCTCAGACCAGTGCACACCTGCTGGCCAGTGATGCTGCAGGACACGCTAACGTCGTGATTCAGAACCCCAGCGTTTCCATCGGCAACCTCACAGAGCAGGAACACACAGGTTCTCTCTCTTTTTGTGTTTTAGTCTCACACACAATATTAAGTCTAATAAAGGGTTCGGACTTTGTGTCATGTGATTTCGCTAAACTGGCTAAATGGTGTGTGTGTGTGTGTGTGTGTGTGTGTGTGTGTGTGTGTGTGTGTGTGTGTGTGTGTGTAGCCTCAGAACAGTTGGCTCAGGTGGTCGGAGCAACGGCGCTGGTGGGAAACGGGACTTCAGGAGCACAAGAGATCACACTCACCATCAGCAACCAACATGCACACACTCTCCCTCATACACATCCAGACACACACACTCATACCACCAATACCAACTCACTGTCCAATAGCAACCAGGAGATCACGCTTACTATATCAGGTACACGCACACACATTACACACAAACATTAGTTCATGAGTTTGATGATGTCAAAACATTTCCTTAGATTTGTTCGCTTACATTTTCATTGGTTATTCCATATCGAGCGCATCTACAATGTGGCGTAACTCGAAAAAGATTTTTCTGAAATTATAATACAATAATAACAGTCTAACAAGTAATACTTTCTTAGAAACACACAAGAATTTAAATGTAGCTTGAAGTAACTGAGTTTTGGTTTGTTTTGGTAGATAAAATGTTTATTAATTATACGAAAAAATCTTCCAAAATCTTTAAATAAATTCCTCAGAAACGTTCAGTCACTTAGTCGCTTAATAACTACTAATACCCAGTAATAACTTTTTAATATTAGCCCAATTACTGTTCCTACTGTTACTTCTAATACCATTATTACAACCACTCTAATTACTACTACTGTTATAATCCTGTTAGTACTACTGCTTTTAGTCTTAATACTACAATCAGTACTGCTGCTACTGTTACTACTCCTGTTTTTTTGCTGTTTTTCTTTTGCTACTGTTTCTCTTTTTTAAAGTTCTACCACTATTAATATATCTGGTATTTCTACTCTTCTTTCTTCTCCTCCTCATCCTAATGCTACTACTACCTAGTACTACCTAAGACTATTACTCTTCCTCCTCCTCATTTTCCTCCTCCTCTTTCTCCTCCTCCTTCTTTTCCTAATGCTACTACTGCCATTACTATTACTACTCCTCCTCCAAATGCTACTACTACTACTATTACTATTACCACTCTTCCTCCTTCTCCTCCTGCTCCTTTTCCTCCTCTTTCTAATGCTACTACCACTATTAGTACTACTCTTCTTTCTCGTCCTCCTAATGCTACTAATACCACTAATACTACTTCTGTTACTACAACTTGTACTTCTACTAGTACTTTTAACTCTTTCTACAGTGCTCAGTTCAATCAAATTTAATTTCTTTAAAGCATTTAACACGGCACAATGTCACAAAGCATCTTCAAAGAAATCCAGATATAAATTCAGATAGATTTCAATTCATTTCATTCCTACTACTATTGCAATCACATGTCTGTTAATGTTTCTTTTACCAATCCTGCTACAGTGATGCCTGCTGAGAACTAATAATGATAATCTCTTACTAGGTCAGGACCTGTTGCCACCACCATGTGGAGGCACAGGAGTAGAAATAGGCGGGGCTTTAAGATTGACCACATCTCCCTCCAGCAGCAACTCTCTCACTCTCAGTTCCGAGCAGCTCCTCACACAGAGCAGCATAGCAGGTGAGAGCCGCACCCATAGATGTCCCTCCTTTCCATTATTACTTGTGTGTCATTAATTTGTGTGTTATTGCAGTGACCACTCTGGCTCCCAGCACCTCTCTTTCTCAAAACATATCAATGACATCAGGGAGTGTGTCCAGCGACAGCAGCGTCACACTTGCTCTGGCGGATACACAGATGCTAGACACGGTCACAATGAACCTCAACGCTCAGGTGTGAACGCATACACACAGGACGATCCGAAATACACTCGGGAAGAACACGCACATCTTGAGAATGTATGTTTTGGGTGTGTACAGGGCCAGCAGTTCCAAGGTGTGGTGTGTGAGGAAGGATCATCGGTGCAGCCGGCAAACACGGCACAACAGGATACGACTCAGACAGAAGAATCCAAGGTGTGTGTGTGTGTGTGTGTGTGTGTGTGATTACAATAATATAAATATAACTAAGCAGTGTTGTGTTAATAAACATGTTTTGTGTGTTTTGGGAGCAGGAGGCAAATCAGTGTTTCTACTGCAGTATGGTGTTTCCCTCAACGGCTGTGCTTCGTCGCCACTGGAGGATCGCACACGGCAAAGAACGCTGCTACGTCTGCGGTGTGTGTAACAAGGCCTTCAAACGACAAACACACCTCAAGGTGACTATCCATCATTCAATCGCTCTATTATCCTTTCTTTCCCCCCCATCATTACTGTTTCCTCCACTTATACAAGGGTACTATTTGAGCTGTGGTCATGTTGATTATTAGCTGTTAAAATGTCAGTCTTGGGGCCCTTGAGTGAGGCCCTTAACCAGCCCCAGGGGCGCTGTATTATGACTGACCCTCCGCTCTGAACCCGGGTTCCTAACATCGCTGGGATTCGCAAAGAAAGAATTTCATTTATGGCATTTGGCAGATGCCCTTATCCAGAGTGGTTAAGGGCCTTGCTCAGGGGCCCAAAAGTGGCACTTAGGTGTGGCTGGGATTTGAACTCATGACTTTCAGACCTCCAACCTCCTTCACTGCCTTAACCACTAAGCTACCACCTTTTACTGTTCTGTAATGTATATCTGCACTAAAGCACTTTTCTTTCTTTACTTTAGCTTTAACCTGAAAACTTTCTGGTGTTTTTACATCTGTGGCTTTGTGCCATCATGAAAACATTTTCATGTTTTTTTCACCACTCCCTCGCAAAGGGCGTACTGGTGTGTAAGAGCTTTCTTTTTTTGCCTTGTAGCCTAATGAAACATTGCACGGACTTAAATACGTATCACCCCACGTCACTCATAAACTACAGCCAGCACGATCAGTCCGCCCCTACAGAGCGCAATCCCTGAAACGAAACAGATGTTGGACAGCTGTTGGCAAATATAATCCTGATTAAATTCGGTGATCTCATTGAGACCCGTCATCCTATGGTGCTCCCACATCCCCCCATCCCCACCACCACTTTTTAATAACCCCCAGGATGCCACTAATTAAAGCTCTGAGACAAACACATCACTAGGGTGAGTTGACAAAGGAGCGTCAATGCTGGTAATGAAATGCCGAGTGGAAGTGGCTCTCAGCACAAATAACCTTCTCCAGCACCTGCTCTGCACTCACGTACGAGTACTTAGTAGGAATGATACTTCATACTGTGTACGGTGTGAATCAATTCACAGCCTAGATGTAAATGAGCTTTAGCAGATGCATCCAGATGCTTCTACTCATCTTCATTATCATTATTTTTTTTCCAAGCAGGTCAAATGTACACTTAATGGACCAAACTTTGTGGGACACCTGTCCATACGATTGTACTTCATAAACATCCCAGTTTACAATCGCTCATATTATAACCTCTATTTATCTGAGAAGATTTGCCACTAGATTGTTTGTGAAGAATTGTGCACATTCAAACACAAGGGCATTTGGTAAAGTCAGGTACTTATGTAGATGAGGTGAGGAGGCCTGAGGTGCAGTAGGTGTTTGTATTCATCCCACAAGATGTTTAATAGGGTTGAGGTAAGAGCTCTATAGAAGGAGAACTTTCACTCTAACCCATGCAAAGCATACTCTAATAGAGCTGGCTTTGTGCACAAGGGCATTGTCATGCTGAAGCAGGTTTGGCTCTCCTAGTTCAAGTGAATAGGAAATTTCATGTTACCCCACCTAAAGACACACTATACAATTGTGTGCCTCGATGGAGCTATTTGTGGTAAAACTACATGTATCTGTCCATATACTGTATCTTTTTTTATAGATATAGTTATAAAGCAGGAACATAAAAGATCGAAACAGAAATATAAGATACTCTTCTGGAAGAATGACACATAATTAATAAAAACTGATAAAATGAGTCCTTTCAATAGAAGAAAACTTCACAAACATCAAAGCACATTTAATATCTCCATCCTTTTTCAGATGCTCCCCTTAGGGGATACCACAGCAGATCAAACATCTCTATATCACTCTGTCCTCTACATCTGCCTCTTCCAAACCAACCACCTGCAACATCTATAAACCCATAAAACCTCCTTGGTCTTCTTCTTTTCCTCCTGCCTGGCAGCTCCATCCTCAGCATTCTTCTACCCATATATACACCATGTCCCTTCTCTGCACATGTCCAAACCATCTCAATCACACCTCTCTTACCTTGTCTCCAAAACGTCCTACCTGCATAGACCCTCTAATAATCTCATTTCTAATCCTTTCCATTCTTGTCATTCCAATATTTAACTGCCACCTCCAGCTTCACCGCGTGTCTTTTGTCAAAAGATCATACTTTGGACTGTCATGTTGTCTTCTCTCATGATCCCCCCAAATACACACAACGTCCCAGTTTCTCACAGCGACTTTCCTTTTTTGCTTCTGCTGCTTTCTACACTTTTTTGCATATCAAGCAGGTTGTTGTGTGTTCGAGTGGTGTATTTAAACCCAGAGCGAAAAAATCCTTGAGCATTAATTAGTGGGTTTGAAGAGCGATTGCAAACAGTATGCACAATGGCATGATGGGGATCAAAGCAACCGTGAAATGTTTTCATGCGACCAACATTTTCATTATCCACACGTTGTAAATGATCTTTCTAACAGTTTTTACTATTAAATACTTTTTTTTATAAATTAAATAATAAAGAAAGGAAAAACCTTTATTTAAGTTAATTACAATTCTTTTCTGTAAAAAGTAAAAAGAAACATTTTATGCCAGATTTTCAGTGGTGCCCCCCCCTCAACAAAGTGTGTGTGTGTGTGTGTGTGTGTGTGTGTGTGTGTGTATTGCAGGAGCATGAGTTTGTCCACACCAACGGTCCATCTCTGAGCTCTCAAAAGCCGCGTCTTTTTAAGTGTTTTAACTGTGAAAAAGCGTTCGCCAAGCCGAGCCAGCTGGAAAGACACATCCGAACACACACAGGTACATACACACGCGCACACGCGCACACGCGCACACACGCACACACACACACACACACACATGCACACACACATGCACACACACACACACACACACACACACACTCACACACACACACACACACACACACACACACACACAAACAAAACCCCCCATAAAAACCCCATGTACAGTTGCTTATGCCACTATGGTTAGTATTACATTATTTATATATATATATATATATATATAAAATGTGCATATAAATTTTAGTTTAATTATACTTTCTGTGTTTTTACTGTAGGCATTAGAGGATTAAAATTAACATTAATATCACAGAAAAGCAGCTTTTAAAAGTCCATCAGAATCACGGTTGCCGTCATCAACTTATTGACCGTAGAATAGGAACCAAAGACTGTGATTTGTTTTCAATCACCTTTAATTATTCTTTAATTATTCTTTAATTGTTCCTGCTCTGCAAACTTTAATTAAAATTAGTCTGTTCAATTTTGTGTGTGTGTGTGTGCGTGTGCGTGTGCGTGTGCGTGTGTGTGTGTGTGTGTGTGTGTGTCTGTGTGTGTGTGCGCGTGTGTGCGTGTGTGTGTGTCGAGCAGGTGAGCGGCCCTATAAGTGCGAGCAGTGCGATAAAGCGTTTAATCAGAAGAGTGCGCTGCACATCCACAACGTCAAACACACCGGCGAGAAGCCGTACAAATGCGAGGTGTGTAGTATCAGCTTCACACAGAAGAGCAACATGAAGCTTCACATGAAAAGGTCTCATGGCTTTGGTGAGTAGCTCACATACACACACACACACACACACACACACACACACACACACACACACATATGTATGCAACTAGAAAATAAATTACGACAAATTTTGCTCTGCACAGTGTCACGAATAATGTAGAGTGTGTGTGTGTTGGAACTGGTCTTGAAAGTAAATAATTTTGTATAGCAATTATAACAATTGTCCCAAAGCAGCTGTACAGAAATAAATAGATTAAAAGTGTCGATTTCAGCATAATAAATTGATCCCTAATGAGCGTAGCCAGTGGAGACTGTGTCAGGAAAAAACTCCATGAGATGGTTTATGGAAGAAAGCCTGTAAGGAACAAGACTAAGAAGATAACCCTTCTTAGGGGAGGTGGTAACTCAGGGTTTAAGGCTCTGGGTTTCTGTTTAAAAGGTCAGGGGTTCAAGCCCCGAAATTTCCAAGCTGCCACTGTTGGGACCCTTAATCAAGGCCCCTAACCCTCTGTGCTCTGGGGGTGCGTAACATGGCTAACCATGTGCTCTGACCCCCAGCTTTCTAACATCGTTGGTGGTGAAGAAATATCCCCTGTGGGATCAATAAAGTATTCTAAAATAAAAAAGAACCCATCCTCATTTGTGTAACTTGTAATAATACCACCACCAGTGTGATCACTCGTGTTGAATTTGTACGTGTGTGTCTCAGCTAAACCGTTGGAGGACGGATCAGAGGCAGACCGAGAGCAGGAGTGTGTTTCTGAGGCAGCGCAGGCTCCGCCCCCTAGAGACGAAACCTCAGCAGGACTGCAACTGCACACGACAGACCAGGAAACAGAGCCACACTGGCAGGTCTTCCCCTAAGCTCTTACCACTCCACTACAACCCACCCACTCATTCCCTACTGAACCTGAACTCTAAAGCCCCGCCCCCTTCATCTACGCATCACTCAGTCCCTATTTGCAGCTTTAAAAGGTCCCCAAC
>MU551532.1:3014252-3032043 GCA_024362625.1 Silurus asotus
CCCCCCCCACCACCACACACACACACACACACACACACACACACACACACACACAAACACACACATCTTCTCAAGGTGATGTTTGCATGCTTTTTATCATCCAGAGATCAAAGTGATCAATGTTTCATTATAAACCTGTTAAAGCTTCGACAATTAAATGCAACTATGCAGAAATATCAGTTAAAAGGTTTTTTTTTTTTTTTTTACACCCGACTGTATAAGTGCCAGTGTTTTTATTGAGAAGGAATTGAATTTCCTTAGAAAGGCATTATAATTGGTTATATTTGTATAAAGCAGTTTTTTCTTTTCTTTTCATTCATGCATGTAAATAATTTATAGGAAAGACATACGTATACCAGTGATGAAGCCTGATTTCGTAATGGCTTTGCCTGGGTATAAACATGAAACTATACACTTTGTTCAATTTGCATTTTGTATCATTCAAAAGTATTTAAAAATAAATGTTTCTTTTTTTAAAAAAGCTCTGTGAACGTTTGTTTTTTGATGGTTAAATGGTTGAATGAGCAAATCCGGGCGACAAGGAAACACAAATTCTGATTTAATAATAATAAAAAAAACCTTAATGAATAATACATTTTTTTTTAACCAAAATGTGAATTGCAATGCCTTCATTCCATTTTTTGTACTCATACTGAAAGCAGAAAAAACGAAGAAAATGTTTTTTTTTTAAATTTGTTTAATTTAAAAAACTAATTTTAATACAAAGAGTAGTAAACAAAATCACACAATAGTAAATATCATCCAATGGTTTAAATTGCTAAATATTTCCAGCATCTAATCTGAACCTGTACGTAAAAGGGACGGTCATTGGTGGTCTTTTCCTAGGAATAAATGTCCACTCTGGAGTCATTTGTGCAAATTATAATTAATATGATACAAACTTTAATATAAAATGTGGTTTCAAAAGGTTTTGAGACTAGTTTTGTAACACGCCAATAGATGGCAGCACAAGGCTGCACGCACAGTCACAGGAAGCATCGACCGCCATAAGTCAGTGTGCCAAAAGACATCGTCCTTTGTACAATGGAAGGGTGTTTAACTGGTGCTATTCTGACCACGTGCACACTCTGTCACTGAGCCCTCCTCACGCAAGTTTCTCGCCGGAAACAACATGATCTCACTTCCACACCCACCCTACTCACCAGATTTGGCTCCTCTGGACATCTTCTTGGCGCCCTCTTTCCCATGATGAAGATCCAGCTCAAAGGTCTCCATTTTGAAACATTCCTGAGATCCAGTGTAAATCGCAGAAGGTGCTTGAGACACTTAGAAAAAAAGTCTTCCGGGACACATTCCAGAAGTAGCAGGAACACTAGGAGCACTGTATTGCTGTGCAAGGGGACTATTTTGAAGGTGATAAATGTAGATATATAAAGTACTTTCTTGTAAACAGAGCTAATCTCTCGAAACCTTTTGATAAATCCTCATATTCAGAGATTACAGAAAATCTAGTAAAACATGATGCAGGCCATAACATTGTAAGAAGGGGACATGTGTGATCCATAATAATTTCTCAGAGTGAAGGCAGAATGTTGGATGAACTCTTGATTGATTATGCGCTGATGGCTGATCTGTTATTTTACGTCCAGGTTGTTCAAGAGTCTCACGAAACCTGAATAACCGAGAGAAATGAGGCATATGTTTTGTTATATTAAGTGTTGTAAAAGATTTTTTAAATGTAAGTGTTTTGTCCTGATCAAATAAATGCATAATACATAGACTAGTTTTTCAGGAGACACTGGGGTGTCTGTTCAGAGTTTCAAGATTTTGCTAAAAACGTGCCTGAAGAATCAGAAGTTTAATTTGCACAAAAGGATAAAGTCCGAGTCAGAGGCCAAAGAGATCAGATGCTGAGACTACACTACACCGCATGATGGACTGTACTGCATAACCTAGAAGGTATTTGACATCACTAATCGAGTCCCAGAGTCTCACTCAGAGTCCACATGACACCTCTGTGAAGGATGGTCAAGGCTTGAATACTCAAGCACAGAAAATCCTGAGAGTCATTCTGACTTCTTTCCCCACTCTGTCCTGGATGCATCAGACCATAACTGCAGCACTGATAATTCAACTTCTTCGGCCAATAACCTGACAGAAAAACCCCACAAACAACTTTTCAGGAATGGCAGAACACGAAAAATCAATAACCGACTCTTACATTGTCTCGGACACTTTCAGTCAATATGATTATAGGCCCTGATGGGTTCTCAGGGTCATGTTACAGAGAAGAATTTATAAGTGAACCTGTTTAATCGAGAATAGAGTTAAAGTAGTATTGCAAGGTTTAATTTCCAAGTAGAATAATAATAAAAAGTGTGAAAGCAATATTGATTTACTTTACTGCCCTTTATGTGCATCCACTCAAAGTGATTTCATTACTCTATCCTCTAGTTGCTTTATAGTACAAGGTTAGTCTTGAATTATTCCACCGTTTCTTGCAGTGAGGGTGAATTAAAAGCTTGGAGTCCCTGGTGTCAGTCACTGTACACACAATGAAACTTTTGATATCAACAAGGCTCTCAGTGATGTGTTCAAGGAAGATAAATTACCTCACCATCACCGACTATGCGTTAGTGTTTATAATCAAGGCCATCATGCAGTTAAGCTTTTCTCCAGCTAACGCCTGGAAATCATGTTTTGTTATATCTGCTCGAGCCGAGACAATCTCGGAGAATAATTCTTCAAAATCCCTGTTTTTTTTTTTGCTGTCTGATAGAATTGAAACTTGATCTGTTCAGTCTGTAGACAAATTATTTTGTCTATTCAGCAAAATTTTGCCATGTTGTGCGCTTCGAGATGATTTTTCTGTGTACCACGATTAGGAGTGATTTAGTGAGACTTTGTGGGCTCCTGGACTTTCCTGTGGCACTTCTCTACCCTTTTAGAACTAAGATGTTTTTTGTTTTTTGCACCATTCTATGTTAACTCTAGAGGCTCTGGAATCATCAGCAACCACAAAAAGTATGTGAGATCACATTTTTCCAGAGGATGTTTGATGTGAACATTAACGGACCCTCTTGACATGATCTGCTTGATCTGACTGCATAATTATAGCAACAAAAGTACTTAGACAGCGGACTTTTCCAGCAATATGTGTTTTTTTTTTTTACAAAAACTGTTACCACAAAATTGGAGGTACACGATTATATAGGATGTTTTTGAATGTAGTAGCATGAAATTTTTCCCTTCACTTTATTGAGCTCTGAACACTTTTGAACACAAATCTCCACTATTACATTGTAAAGATTGAGTGAACCATCTTTCCAGAAGAGTGGAGGTTATTATTACAGAAAATTGGGACTCAATGTGGAATGGGGTGTTTATACAGTTTATAATAATGTGATTAGAATATAAATTTCTATCCTTCCTGTAGCTCTGTTTGGATGTTCTTAAGGTCTTTTTAATGTCTCCTAGCAATAGAATTATAAATCCACCTGGGCCTCAGTATTTTCCACCACATGTTGACAGTTATGATTGAATTATTATGTCATGAATTTTCCTTTATAACAAAACATGCAGTATATTTGGAAATATATGGGGATTTAACAATCACCTAGAGCTGTCATTAGCCTGTAATTAGCCTACACTCTTTCATTTGTTTAACTTTATTCTCGATTTCCTTCTAACAAGCTCATAATGAGACAGCATCCGGATAAAGTACTATGACCCTCAGGAACAACAATTCTGTCTTTTTGTAATGGCCAGAAGCAGGGTATTTAGTGCTGAGCATGAAGACAGATAAATATGTGATGTGTAGCTGAAAGCAAATGTATTTGACAATGCATAATGCTACAACGGCTTTTACAATCACAGAGTTGTTCATCCATACAGACTACACAAAAACTCCTCTTTTTCCTCACAGGAAAGTTCTACAACCTCCTAAATGCCTAAATAAATTTTCCATCATAATGAATAATCTTTTAACCTAAAGGTTTTACCAATTTCTAGGATATACAGCAATATGAGCTCATCTATAGCTTAGGACTTTGAGGAACTTTTGAGGGCAGAAGATCTGACTCATCTGTTTAACCCTCTAACTATTTTTCTGTGTGGACAATATTTTCCTTTAAAGAGCCTCAATGATTACACTAAATTACAATTATATTAAAATGACTTAGACATATATATATATATAGCAAGTCATCATATATTTAAGTTTAAGATATAATTCAAGACATTAAATGTATCTATAAATTTAATCAGAGAATTACTGCCAATTATGAAGAAAAACAGAGATAATTAAGTAGCTAATCAACATTAGCGTTAGCACTGACGCATCAGTGAGTTAGCTGTTTTGCATTTCTTTTATTTTTAGTTTCTTCTTGCATTTTCCTGATTATTTAGCGTTATTGGGGTTTTTATTTTTTTGTTGTTTTGGAATGGCATTACAGTTATGTTCAAATGCACAAAAGATATTCTTTTAAGACTACAGTTGGATTTTATTTTGCCATCCTTGAGTATAATGTGTGATTATAGTTGATTTTTTGTATAGAAAAAGTTGAGTGCATTGAAGACAATATGTCAACCTTTGGCAACATAACTCACTAACAATAACTAAACGTTAGCGCTAACAAGCAAACACAATCCTAACTGGTCTCAGAAGTCACCTAGTATTGATCGCTATACACCGTCACAACTGATGATGGTCAATATTGTGTTTAGATTGAAAGTGTAAATATTTTACAGTGTAAACAAATGAAGTGCACGGTATTTAACATTAGCTAGCATTTTTCTTCAGCACTTCCATACCAGTGTACAGATAAAAAGTGAGTGTGTGTGTGTATATATATTTATATAGGGAGAAGTAAAAAAAGAGAACCATTTTTTTCTTTTTATTTGTTTATATGGATTTTATTTTTTAGTGTACAATTTAATACAAAATGTAAATTCTATTTCAATTTATTAAATTTTTATACTTGTTGTAATGTTGCTTTTTTTGTGTAGCTGTGTACTTTTTGTTTTCTTATTTTACACAACAACATCCTGTGGTATTGATATATTCTTAACCTCATTTTTTAATTTTACTTATTTGGGTTTTTTATTTTAGCATAATCTACTAATTTCTTATAAACTCCCATTCATGAATAAAAATTGTGTAAAGAATAAGCCCATATTAACTCCTAATTACACTATCATATAGTAGAATAGATTAGAAAAAATATTCAAATACAATTTAATAAAATAGAATAAACAACCGACTAATATAAATAAATAATATGTACTAATCTAAAGCTAGTGTCTAAGCTACTGTCTAAAATATCCAACATTTATCTGAATTTACACTATTAGTTTTTTATTACCACATAATTGTCATTTATTAA
This sequence comes from Silurus asotus, assembly GCA_024362625.1. Classification (NCBI taxonomy): domain Eukaryota; kingdom Metazoa; phylum Chordata; class Actinopteri; order Siluriformes; family Siluridae; genus Silurus; species Silurus asotus. The sequence continues at coordinate 3,019,598 of MU551532.1, forward strand.
ACATACAGTATAACTGTGTATTTATTTTACTTTACTAATGAGGCGTTTCTGAACCGAGTTTAGACCAACATAATAAATTCAGTTCACACACATCCAGACTGATGAGAATTTCTTTTCCGTGTTTTTGAACAAATATATGGACAACAAAGAAAAAGAAACAGCCAGTGACACATATATATGTCTCCTTTATTTGCATTTTTAATGATTCCCATCACTCCATTAGCATTCTAACTGACAAATACATGCATAAAATCTATGGCTTTTTATATCCATGTCTTATTGGGGCATGGTTTTATTTGAAAAAGCTTAAAGAAGTAGTCGAAAGCCAAAGAGGCGAGAGAGAAAAAGTCAACAGCAAATGCAGTGACTAAACATGAACAAAGAATTTGGAAACCCTTTGACTAAAAATCAACAAGAGACGACTTTTGTGTTACTTAGCTCTACAGTTTGCGATCAGATCCACTGAGACAGCAAGGAAGAATAAGTTTAAGAGACGAGACCGTGTGAAGCCACATGAAAACAATTAGATGTTTAGATGCTAAATGCTAGTCACATTGACTTCTTAGACAAAGACAGTTCTACAAGACAAAGATTCAGTAATATAAATGATACACTACAACCTTTTGAGGCTAATTCTTTTTTTGACACTCGTATGCTTAATGATCTAACCTGCAAATAAATGCAGTCCTAGCTTCTGTGGATATGCTAAACTAGCAAGCTAGCTCCTTATCAAAGTTTTTTTTTGGCAATTAGCTAATAACATCACATTGTAATAGAACAACGATCGACTTTTTAAACACATCACGGTTTATGCTCAGTAATATAAAGCGAAAAGTGTTAGTTCTCGAATCATGATCGGAACGATTTGCTCAAAAGGTCTTCAGTGCCTCATGTTTTCAAAAGACAAGGATGGACACGATGCGGGAGGGGGGGTGCAGGATCTGACCACGCTGAACTCAACGGACTTAGAAAACTGACATAAATAAATCTAGGAACAGACAGAGCACAATGTGTGTTCGGGTTAACGCTTTTCCGGCAAGGAAAAAAGTGTAAGTGGTGAAAAAAAGCTTCCTTCTTCTTTTCTTTCTCTCCGTTCAGGGTCATCACGTTTAATGGAGAATGAGAAAAGGGCTGGAACTCAGCGTTTGGCTGGAGATGCTGCTCTGGTTCCTCCCTGTGTGTGTGAGATAAAAATAGAGAGAAAAAAAACAATTAAAAAGGAGTGTAAAGGTTGGAGGAGAAGGGATGAACAAGCTTTCTTTGTTTTTGTGGTAAACAATTACGTGTCTATTAGTTGTTTTTTTTTCCACACAGCAGTTTCTAGGGGAATTAGAATGCTGACAAATCTTTTCTCTCTCTACCTTAGTGTCTTTATGGAGGACTACTGATTCTAAATTGCGTTTCATTTCCCAACTTTCTCAAAAATGTGTCCTAATTAGAAAAGCAAGAGTTTTTTGGCCCTCTGTCGCATACATGACCTTACAGACACCCATATTTGGCTAGTGTTGCTGTAATTGACAGGAGACAGAGTGTAAATGGCTAGTTTAGCCCTCTTGGACCCCCATTTATAGACAGTTGTGGCATTGTAAAGTTAGCGAAATCTAAAAATAATAAATATTAAAAGTATACATTTCTCAGGAATTTAAACCAATAAATAAACCATACATTTGTACACTTTGCTTATGATATATTAACACATGATAGCATAAAAATAAATTAGACCCCTTTCTGTAAGTATATTAAGATGTTTGTAATAAATATTGTATGATTTATGAATGGACTTGACAAATAACCTAGTCAAGAGATCAAATCTGAACAAAACCATAAGTACCTAATAAACAAATGAGGAAATATTTTTAAGATTTCTCAATATATATATTAGTTATAGTGCTAACCAAAGTAGCATCAAAGACTGATGTACAACTCAGAATGCTACTTTTGACCTTTTGACTTAATAATAGTGTAAAGCTGCTTTGAGACAATGTTCATTGTTGAAAGCGCTATACAAATAAAAATGAATTGAATTGAATTGAATAATATATGCTTTTCTTTTTGGGCTCTCTGTATTAGATCTCTGTATAGGGTACAACAAAAGGATCACAAATTAAATTAAATGTTATAAATCAGTCTGTCAGTAAATTCTTTCAATGAATGAATTATTCTTTAATATTCCTTTTAATTTGCAATCATTCATTCTTTTTCTGTTTATGATTTCTGGTCACATTCTTGGTGTCACCCAAATGCGGATGGGTTCCCCTTTGGTTCCTTGTAAGGTTTCTTTTTTATTCCATCTAAGGAAATGTTTTTCTTGCCACAGTAAATAGTTCTATTTTTAAATTTTTGTTTAATAAATCTTACATTCTGTAAAGCAGCTTTAGGCAATGTCCACTGAATACAATTTAATTGAATCATTGCCATTCCTATTATTGATTTGCTTGTCTTTCTAGATATTATGCCATCATCAAAAGTAAAAAAAAATCTGAATTGCTACAAACAGTAATTAAAACCCATTGGGGCAGGACTATGCAAACAGGGGCAAAGTGTACATTCAGACAAGGTGCGTCTGATGTCTCAACAAAACCATTTCTATTGTAGAATATATCTACAATCAGATTTTGGAGAAGGACAGGGGGGGTCACGGATTAGTTTCACACCTTTCGGCTAGGATTTGAGATTGTTTGCTGTTTGCCCTGCTGAAATATTGCTGCATGTATCCATCTCTCTGGCGCCTTCCTACATTTTTATCTGATGTACCAGAGCATGAGCTGCATCTGAGCACACTGCACTGAGTGAACCGCACTCTACTAATAAATGCATCGCATGCAGGTCCGCTACACATGCACACACCACTATAGTCGGCTTGCCGTGTTGCAACAGTAGACGTGTGAGATCTCGCTAATGGAAACGATACCTGGGTTCTCGCATTCACTTACACCTACACAGCAGAGCACTATAACCTGCAAGTGCCTTTAAAACTAGGCCGTACACTCAGAGGCCATTTTGCCACAAAACCTTTTGTAATTTTTTTATATTTAAATTCAGTCATGAACATTAACATTTTTGTCAATTTTTTTTTTAAATAATAGTTCAGCCTGCACTTTATTTTCTTCAAGAACTGCACTTTACATGAGCATTTTAGTGCCATGATGAACCACAATCATCCCAAAAGAAATGTAAATCATAATTGTGATAGTTTTTATGCAGAATGAACTAACAGTTTCTGAGTTCGCTCACAGTGCTTGTGTAGGAGGTCTGGAGGATGGTGGCGAGAAAAAAACAACAACTTCAGTGTATTATTTAAATGAAGGAAGTCTTTTGGGAAATGCTGCAAAACGCTGACGTTAATCCACATTTGATCGAAGTTTGCACTATGTACACTTTCGAAGCACTGAGGAAAAAAGGAGTGAGATTAGCGACAGAGGGACAGAAGTCCCACGCTCAGCAGCAGATTGACAGTTGAGTGAGCACTCTTGCTTCTGGAGACAAATAAGTGCGAGTAACGCCATTAAACCACACAGAGGGGGTGAAGCACAAGTACGTAGAATCCTTTTTTCACAGGCACAGGAGGCGGTGGATCCTGAAAGGATATATATATATATATATGTATGTATATACAGGACACTTTTTAGGACACCGCATTTCTCCAGTCATATGTGGTTTTTCACCAATCACAAAATTGGAGAAAGATTTTAGGATGTCTCCATGAAGTTATGCCTAACATGGGTTAGAGATGTTCTGGAGAAGATCTTGAGTGGCCTGCTATAGAGCTCCATAATCCTATTGAACGACTTTGGGATAAATTAGAGTGCACCCCTAGGCCTCCTCACCTCACCAACAAATCTCCACAGCACACTCCAAAATCTAGTGACTAATTTTCCAAGAAGAGTGAAGGTTACTATAACAGAAAATGGAGACTAAATGGGAAATGGGATGCTCAAAACGTACATCTGCATCATATGGTTCAAGTTTCAAGTTCAAGTTAATTTCTATAGTTCTTTTTACAATGGACATTGTCTCAAAGCAGCTTTACAAAACTTAAGAATTAAAGTGAATAATGTGTATTTATCCCTGATGAGCAGCCTTGGGCAACTGTGGCAAGGAAAAACTTAATTAGATGAATGAGGAAGAAACCTTGAGAGGAAATAGACTTAAAAGTAGAACCAATCCTCATCTGAGTAATATCAAGAGTACCATTATTATGGTCAGGTTTCCACAAACTTTATTTTTAAATATAGTGAAAGCTAAAAGACTCTGTGTTTACCATTTTGAAGATGCGGGTCAGCGTGCCCTGTCCTTCTCCTGCACGCCCTTTTTGCGCCTTCACTGAGCTCTTCTGATCCCCCTGAACAAGAAAAAGGAAATAAATTAGTCATTTTTTATATATTTTTTAGAGGGGGAAGTGTTAGTGAATATAAGTGGCTAACTGAGTCACACTGCACCACCATTCAGCACCCTGGGAAATGAGTTCTGCAGTTAGGGTTGGCAATATGGTTTCAACAGGATATAGCAATTCTATATAAATATATTTTATACATATAAATACAGATTAATACATATCGAAAAGCCATACTCTCCAGGAACAGCTCATCGGGAAAGCAATGAGCCGCAGAACCTGAACCAGATACGGTATCATTTCTAAATCCATACCTTATCTGCGCACTCCAGGACCTCACTGTTAGACTTAAAGGGGTTAGTCTTTTCATGAAAGCCACACCATGTATTAGAAGCTTAATGCATTACTGTGCGAATGAAATGTAAGCATTGTGCCAATATAAATATTTTCAACTTTCGATATTATAAGAACATTTAAGGAAATTTATGGCACGATCGAGTATTAAGTGACATGTATTGTATGCTTTACTGATGTTGTTTTCACTGCTGTTAAGTAGAAACATGAATACATTTATGGGAAAAAACAAATAAATCAGTTAGGGCATACACATCATCATTTTTCCGTAATTTGTAGAATCGGTCAACTCCAGTTTGAATTGGTTACTGTGGTATCGATTTCACCATGAAGCCCCCCCCATATCGCAGCATTGCTGACGCAACAAAAACGAAAGTTTAATTTCCACGCAGCGGTGAAAGTGCATAAGATATGAAGCCAAACCAATCTAAGACGCGTACGTTATCATTCAACACACGCACACACATTTCAAGCATTTGAAAAATTTGGCAGAAATTGGGTTTCCTTCAGAGTCTGCCAACACACTGAAGGGGAAAATGAAACCGATATCACTAAAGTGCCATTGTGTCCCTCATCCATGCCTCCTGAACACAGATATAGGTTTATGAAACTACATTTCTCGAGTAGAGGAGAGTAGAGTTAGTTTAGATTAAATTACTGTGTAGCCACAGAAGGCAAAGAGAAATATTGAAGGGATCAGTGAGCACTGGGGCCCAAGCACTATTAAATACATTTTAAAGTGTAATTATGTAACTTTCATGTCAATCAAGTCCCTCTAAATTAAAAATGTCCTTGTATGGCCTTAAGGCATTGGACTTTGAATCTGAAGTTCGTAGGTTTAAATCCCAGCCACACCAAGCTGCCACTCCGGGACCCCTGAGCAAGGCCCTTAACCCCATCACTGCTCATTTGTATGAATTAGATAAGCCACTCTATATAAGGGTGCCTAATGCCAAAAATGTAAATTGCCTCATCTAACTGAGATTAATGCTATGTTTACAAATAGTGACTTGCAAAAAAAATTTTTAGTTTTTAATCAGAGATGCCAGTATGATCAACAACTGTTGGCGATCAGATGTGGAAGTGTCCAGCAACACAATAAAGGTGGAAAAAACGTATCAACTCATGTGCTTGACAAGTTAAGGTCGTTGTGATTATTTTTTCCGGCGATAAATTTCTGCCAGTTTCTGAAGATTTCACTTTCCTACGCTACGACTTCTCCTACGATGACCGTCAAATCAAAAACCAATAAGAGCGCCGAAACTGATGATGCGATTAGTGTGACAACTTCAAACCACCTCAGGAAAAATGTCAGAAAGGGTCAGATGGAAAAGTACAGCAAAAAGAGAAACTTGTGGAGTTATGGATGAAAAAATTTTATCAAAGCATGTCACGAACAAAATTAATGCTACAGATTGTTTTTGCTTGCTGCCAGCTACTGTTATCGAGAGAATGCTTTTTTATCGTACAGTCTGACATGTGTGACTGAAGTGTGACATGGGGACCATGTTTGTACAGCCTGACAAGCAACAATCGCAAAGGACTATAAAAAAATCGGATAGCACATGCTGGGCATAACATTCTACCCAATCACCAAATATCTACAAGAAAAAGCATGTCCTCCATTGGCTGGAGATACTGGACAAGCCAATGGACAACTATCTCCCATTTTTGATTGGTCAATGCAATTTCTGATTTATAGTTAATGCCTCAATGTATATTTTTTACTTTGGCCAACAGGTCAAATGATTGACCATCAAAACTTACCTCTGAATCTTAACCCTACCCTGAGACTACTTGGATTAGTTTTGAGGTATTTGTACTCTTCGGTCCATTCTAGCGTTTCTGTCCTTTCCGTGATACTTAAAGTTTTTTTGACGAAGAACACAATGAGAAAGAAGAAAAAAAAAGACGGATAGGTTAAATGGTCTGGGGAAAGAACTTATTTTGTAGCACCTTACATCAAAACCCTGGGCCAGAACAGCCTCCGGACAGTTAACAATTTCAAGCATAGGTGTTTGAATAATGGTTTACAAGCTCGGCATGAATGAACAACAGCACGACCGATTTGCACCCTGGCACCACATAATGTATTGTGGATTTTGCAGGAAATGGGGTGTTTAGGCACCATTCCAGACACAGGGTGAGTGTGTGTGTGTATGTATTTCTAAACAGCACCTACCATGCCTAGTTTAGTTTTGAGAGAATGCCACTGTGCAGAGAGACAGATAGAGAGACAGACAAAAAGACAAAAAAGAAAAGGTACAGTCGGGGTACAAAGAAACTACTTGAGTGCACCCTGAGGGCACTTCCAGCATCTGTTTTTATTTTATCAGTCCCCCAATATGAGGCCTTCTGTTGCCATTCTGGGGCCTAATTGCTCCTACTGTTGCCATTCTGCAGTTTAAAGTCTCCTATTGCTGCCATTCAGAGGGCTACAAACTCACCTTCTGCAGAATTTTCATGTTCCTACCATCTGGGTCTACAATCCTAAGGTTAACAAGTTCTGAGCCATCCTGTGGTCTACAGGCTCATTCTGATGGTACTTTGAGGTCTGAAATCGCCTTGAGCTATCCTGGGGTTTTTAGGTTACAACTTATGTTACTTCAGCTCCATAAGCTCCTACTGCTGAAATCCTAAGGCCTACAGGCTCATATAGATGCTCCCCTTATGCCCGGAAGGTCCTATTGCTCCAATCCTGAGGTCTACAGACTTCAATGGATGCTAACCTTAGGTTTGGAAGGTCCTATTGTTTCCTTATGTTTGAAGGTCCTATTGCTGCCATCCTGAAGTCTATAGACTCCTAGAGGTTTAACTCTTGTCAGACCTAGCCCCACAAGATTACATTTCATTTTGGACAACTGATGAAATAAAAACAGTGCCTGGGAAGATGCTCATGTTGACCGCGTACTCCCAAGCGAAGAGTATAGAACTCGACTGTATAGAACAGTAAAATAATATATTTGAATACACGATCTAGAAGCAGTATTTGTTAATTAAAGTTGGATGTAAACAGTGACGTAAAGATATTAGAGATAAAGTTACAATCTCATTACGTAGATCTTAAAGAAGTGGCAGTGAGAAAGCTCAAAGTGCACTTACCCTAGATTTTTTAGGAGCAGGAGACACCTGAGGATTACAATAATTAAAAATATAAATATATATGTATATATTTAGCTAATAGGAAAGAGACAGACATGTATATGAGACAAAGACAGTACATTAAGGAAGAATTCAGATCGTTTGTTTCATGGTAGGAGCCTTTCAGTGATCTTTGGTTGTTCCTCTGGAGAACCAACCAAGCGATGCCATGTTGGATAGATTTAGCAGACTAGGTATTGCCTGGGCCACTTTGGGACACCCAAAGATTTGTCCTCAAATCACTCCTACTTCAGTCAACATTGTACAACCTAGTAGAGACTCAACAGGCTGCTGTTATGGATCAGAAGGAGGCGAGTTTAAATCTCGAGCAATGCTAAAATGATACCTTTCTGCTTGGAGCTGCTTGTTTTTCCGCAATCATGGCAGTCCTTGGTTAGAGATCCACCTGCTCACAAACATCATCACAGCATGATGTGTCCTACACCACGGGGATGGGATTGGACAGGTGATAATTGGTTTCATCGCACCATAGATGTATGTTTCTGAAGTGCCCATGAGGACTTTTCAAGACAACCATTTGTTGGATTTTTTTTGTTGAGAAATCGGTTTCTGTCTGGCCACTTTGTCCTAGAAACATGATTGGTTGAGTGCTGCAGAGATGTTTGTCTTTTTTCAGAATTTCGGTCAGAATGATTGTTAGTTTCTTGGTCTTTTTTGCTTTCACTTTCCTCAGATTTGTTTGGTATCAGTGGGGGTAAACTTTTGATGTAGGAAGATACCTACTATTTTGGATCAATTTCTGGTTCCCCTTTCCAATATCTGGGAGTCAACATTTAAGAAATCAGGGTTTTTTTGTGGAACTCATGGTTTGGGAAGTTGTAGCTCAGTGATTAAAATGTTACACTTCTGATTAAAAGGTTGTGAGGTAAAATCCCAGCATTACCAAGCTGCCACTGCTGGGCCATTGAGCAAGGCCCTTAAGCCCTCACCTGTTTAGTTGTATAAGTAAGATAATTGAATGATTCTCTGGTAACATCATATACCAATTTCCATTGATGCAAATGCCTTTTGTTTCAAAATGCATTATTAGCCTTGGGTCCCATATTTAGATTTAGAAACATGTATGAGATATTTCAAGTTTGAATACATTTTCAAAACATGTTTATACTGATAAGGAAATAAAAGTAAATGGGATACTTTCTTAATGCAGTCCATGCATGTATATATCAAAAGAAAGAAAGACAGAAACACACACATACATTAGAGAGATAAAGCAAACACCAAGAGCAGACATATATCAACAGAAAGATACAGAGATGGATGAAAAAAAAATAGACAGCTTGAGAATATGTTAGTTTACTTTAAATTAATATTATTATAACGATATCATGGTCAGAATGAGAGACAGGTGTGCATGCAGTAATTAGGTTTGTGTAGTTGGTTGTTAATATACAGGGACACACAGGGAAAAAGACAGACACTTACGATAGATCTGAAGAAGTGAACGACAGCATTGTCGCCACCAGTGCGGCGGCGAGAAGACGAGTGACTTGACCTCTGAGGAGAAACAGAGAGAGCGCCACGGAAAGAGCCCTGAAACGAGACAGGAGATTGTGTAGTGACCCGAAAGAGCCCAAAAATGAGATAGGGAGTGTGTAGTGAGCAGAAAGAGTCCAAAAATAAAACAAGGAGTGTGTAGTGACCAGAAAGAGTCAAAAAATGAGACAGGGAGTGTGCAGAGAGCAGAAAGTGTCAAAACATGAAAGAGTGTGTAGTGACCCAAAAGAGTACTAAAATGAGACAGGGTTGGCGTAGTAGCCAGAAAGAGTCCTAAAATGAGACAGGGAGTGAGTAGTGACCCGAAAGAGTCTAGACTAGAAAGAGCCAAAGAATGAAAGAGAAAGTTTGTAAAGACTAGAAAGAGACAACAAATTAAAGAGGAAGTGTGTTGTGACCCTGAAGAGTCCAAAAACATGACAGGGAGTGTGTAGTGCCCCCAAAAAGTCCAACAATTAGATAGAGAGTGTGTAGAGAACAGAGGTAAACAAAAGTCCCAAAATGAGACAATAAATATGTGATAACTAGAAAGAGTTCCAGAAAAGAGCCATGAAATAAAACACAAAGTATGTATGTATGATGTCCATAACAGCAAACAAAAAACCCAGCAACAAACAACAAAAGCAGTGAGGGGGTGGGGTGTCGGGGGAGGTGGGTGAGACCAAAAATACTTCTGAAACAAAATAGGAAGAGTGTGTGTTGACTAGAAATAGCCTTAAAATGAAACAAAAATGTGTGTAAATGTTCTAGAACAATGGAGGAAGTCAGTGAGACAAAAGTGTCCGAAATTAAGAATCTTAAAATAAGATAGAAAGTGTGTGTTAATTGAAAACATGAAATAAAGAAATAGAATAAAAAGAAAGTATGGAAAGCTCCCGTAAAAATGGCAGGAAGTGAATGTGCTGAATGGAAACTTGAGACAAGACAGGACATGTGTGCAAAAATAAATAAATAAATAATAATAATAATAAAAAAAAAACAAAAAAACAGGAAGTATGTAAAGACAAGAAAGGAGGGAATTTGTAATAAACAGAAAAAAGAGCCATGAAACAAGGAAGTGTGTGTAGTGAACAGAAAAGCGTTTTAAATAAGTCAGGTAGTGTGTAGTGAACAGGAAAAGCCTTAAAATGAGTCAGGAAGTGTGTAGTGAACAGAAAGAGCGCTTAAAACAAGTCAGCGGGTGTGTGTGGTGATTATAAAACATTTTAAAAGAGTCAGGTGTGTGTGTGTGTGTGAGATGACCATAAAAAGCCATAAAACGAGTCAGGTGTGTGTGAGGTGACCCAAAAAACATCATAAAACAACTCAGGTGTGTGTGTGGTGACCAGAACAAACCTTAAAATGAGTTAGGTGACTATAAAAAGCTTTGCAACAAGTCAGAAAGAGTGTGTAGTAAACAAATTGGCCCTGAAAATATACAGGAAGTGTACGGTGAATGGACAAAGCAATGAAATGAAACAAGAAAAGTATGAAATGACCATAAAACCTAAATCCAAATTAACGACGTATGCAGGTAAACGCAAATGTGTCCAGTCGCGACTGTGCGTGTATGTGTTTGTGAACGACAAGTGCCTTTAATGTAATAATCGTGTGGGCTATGTGATGCTGCCTTTAACAATCAGGCATTCGTGTCCTTTTCTCTCACACTGTTATTTCGCTGGTCAGGCTCTTATTAGCATTGAAGAGCGCATTAAAGCATCGGCAGTTTCACACTGATTCGCTCTAATTGCCCCACTCTAGAACTCACACCCATCCACCTCTTGCACAATAACAGACATTAGAGGCCAATCAGAGGTGTATTTTGGGAGCGTGATGAAACAGCGAGGGCATCTCAGACCTGGCTGTTATGTTCCAACACAGCAAAGTTAACATTTTAAAATCCTGTCTGCTCCTATGAAAAAGCAAAGTTAAAAAATCACAGCTGAAATCCTTTCACAATACTTTTATTATTAATTTAAATTTAAAGCTAGCTAGTTTCTGTGTTAGCTTACTAAAAAAAAAAAGTCAAAGGCTGCTTGCTCTTTCTTGGCCAAAATACAGCAAGCTATATATTGTAGTCACTTAGCGACTAACTCCTGATGTTACTACACTGCTCTGTGTAATTGTCCTTCCTGCTCCCAGCCAATTAAATAATGCTGTAGAGGAGTAAAGGATTGAACATTGAGGAAATCTCTTTTAAGAAATACAATTTGACAAACTGTATGAGGGTTTGATAACTGAAACTAGGGTTGGCAGCACGGTCAAAATTTTCGGGCCCTTGGATAGAACTTTAATCTTCAGAGAATTTGATTTAAACCTTGGGTCAGCTGTAGAGTCAAAAAGATCGATGACTCCTGCTGATCCAAGTCGTGAGTCTACACACACACACAAACACTGATGCAGACACCAGCCTCTAACAAATCTGCCCAGTGAATACTCGTATTAGAGGAACAAGCTGGGCAAAAATGAACACTATGTCCTCTTAGGCCAAATGTTCTCAGTCAGTCAGGAGATGTCTGGTGTCTGAAGTTCACGTTTTTAGTTTTAGTTATTATGGCAAGAGCGCGAGGGCCAGGAATGCATCCATGACATGACACCAAACCAAACTGAAAGAAAACCTTGTGGAGATGTTAAGAGAATTCACTCTGACCTGCTGGTAGGATGTTCAAATAGAAACAGAGTCCCCTGATCAAGCTTTCAAACAAAGTACCTCAACACTTGTACATGCAATGCCAAAGTGTTTATAACAGGGGTCTCCAACATCAGGTCAAGGACCCCTTAGGTGATAGAGACATGGGGCAGGGACCCCCATACAAAATGTGTATAACATGACCATTGGAATACTAATGGAAACCAATAAAATTACGATAGTTATATTAAGACAATTAGAACTCTGTTCTTGTTGTACGTGCATCATTGTCTGTGATTTATGCATCATAACAAACATATAATTTGCATTTAAAATCACAATTTTGTAAGTTGTTTAAAGTTGTCATATTTGAATAGATTTGCAGTTTCATACATTTTCCTTTTACTGTCAGGTGGATAATTTTACATTTACATGAACTTCAGCTTTCATTTATTATATATATATATATATATATATATATATATATATATA
>MU551532.1:3032069-3064569 GCA_024362625.1 Silurus asotus
TAACCCATGATTATTTTTGTAACAAACAATTGTTTGTGATTCATTATTTGGCGAAAAATAAATGTGGATTTGTCTAAATCCACACACAATTCTTAGCTTTAGTACAGGAGGAGCTCAAGTCCATCCTGAAAGCACCGGCCATGATGCGGGAATATAACTCTTTCAGTGCACCATGCACACACATTTACACATGGTTACGTATGGTTTTGGTAGGAGTGAAGACACTGGAGAGAGAAACTGGGAAGAATACCAAACAGGCACAAGGTGAGTAGAATGTCTGAAACTCAGGATCAAATCCTGGAACTGTGAGAGCAGTGATGCCCATCAAGGAATTGATTACATCATCATCATGTAATTATTATCAATTGTTTATGTATGTTATGTGCGACATTAGATTATAAAGAGAGCATTTTGCTGTAATGATCGATGTATGAAGCAAAATATACCAAAAAAATCTATGCAAAGTAGCACACGTTTATAGGTTGTTAACCTTTAAATAAAAATAAATCAAACTGATGTACAAACTGTGCAGACAACTCAGGTTGTCTAGACCTTCGTCTCCACAGGCACTAAATTGCTCAATCAGTTATGTTTGGTTTTTTACATGTTGGGAGCTGCTTTTATGCCTTGAAAATTGATCCTGATTGAAACAAATCTTGTTCCTAAAGGAAAGCTGTCTAATTATTTAAGTTATTTATTTAGCTAGCCAATGAATTACGGAAACTGTTTCAAAACAACGCTTGCTAGCTGGAAAATGTCCCCAAATTCAAACCAAGCTAATCAAGAGTGGAAATGTCCCAAAAACAAAAACTTTAGCTAGCTAAAACAAAACAAAAATCAGCAAAACAAAGCTAGCTAGTTATGAATCGAAAATGTCCCCACAACAAAACTAGCTAGCTAATTTTGAAAACTGTCAAAACAACACTAGTTAGCTAAAATTGAAAAACGTCCCAAAAATGAAAACATCTTTTCGAAAATTTCCCCAAAACAAAGTTAGTTAGCTAGGAGTGGAAAATGTCTCCAAAACAAAACTAGATAGCTAAGAGTGGAAAACAAAAAAGAAAAAAAAAAAAAAAAAAAAAAAAAAAAAAAAAAAAAAAAAAAAAAAAAAAAACACTTGCAAAACAACACTATTAAATCTCCCTGAAGAAAATCTCCACATTATAATATACATTTCCTGTAAACACTAGCGACATAGCACAGCTGATTAGGTGGTAGCATTGTAATAGTGTTCTTTGCTATGTATAACTAGCATGGCTTGCTCTCTAAGATGTCCTCAGTGAGAGCACAAGCAAACAAAGTAGGCCAATGGACTGTAGTTATATCCCAGTGTTATATAAACCACTTTACCTGTTCATCGCTGTACCTGTTTCCTGCTTTCTCAGTGATTACAAGAAAAGCAAAACTTGCTAAGGAAAATACTAGTGTTAGAGAAAACAATAAAACACACACACACACACACACACACACACACACACACACACGCACACACACACACACACATAGACAAAAATGCACACACAATCTACAGCTGGTTTTGTTATATTGGTTTAATCAAGCAAAAATAACCGTAAAGCTCAAAACACAATGGCAATTAAAGACAGAAATCATTATAAGAATGAGGTTAATACTTAAAAAAAAAAAGAAAAAAAAAAGGAAAAAAAAGAAAGAAATTGTGCCATTAACACACGCTAACTGCATGTAATTATTATTTATGTAACGTATGCTGGAGCACATAGTAATAAATCCTCATACTTCCAAACACCGTCACCATCATCATTAGTCCACTCTGGACATGTCCCAAACCACATTCTCTTCCACCACACAGGGCATATAAATGACGTGGTATGGTCCTTAAGATCAGTATCTCGTCAAAAAAGGTTGCATGGCATCTTCAAACACCACCGCAATGCATTATGGGTATGGTTTTCGATCTGCTAGGGCAATTGTACTTTGGGTGTTTTGCACTGAATTGTGCTTTCAGACAAGATTAGAAAAGAGTTGCTTGCTAAGAAGGGGGTTTTGGGGGTTATATGTGGTTTTGGACAGAGCCAGTGTGAAAGGCATTAGATCACAATAAAATTACAGGAAGAAAGAAAAAAAAATTTAAGATGAAATGAATTACAAAGGCAGTTGGATATTAAGTCCTACATGACACTTGTAGGAAAAAATATCCCATAATAATATATGAATCAAAGTGAAGGTATTAAGGCGTTTGTGCTGCAGAGAACTGACTGTGATTTACAACACAAAAAAAATAAGACATCTTGAGAGACTCATCATTGTGTGTTTAGATCACAATGCTGTTCATGTCTCAGGTTCATATTTCCTGAGTGTCTTTGGGTTTTGGTTTCGGGTAAATATCCTGATTTACAGACAGAATTTGGCAACAATGTGAAGAGAAAAAAGGAAACATGTGAAATCAAAAAAAATACGGCTAAGACGTGTTTGGTGGGTGACAAAACAAGCTTCAGATGCTAGTGTTAGCTCCATTAGCCTCTGGGCTTCAGTCTAAAACCAAACAACCAAACGTCTGGCACAAGACACTTCTCGGCTGAGTAACTACATCTGATATAAATCATTGTATTTTATTACATTTAAAAATGAAGACATGAATCCAGGTTGTCCAACACACTTATCATCACACACTCACACACACTAATAACACTCATTAATGTCAGTTTTTAAAAGGCTGTTTGGGGGAAAAAAAACCTTCCAAAGAAGAGTTCTCGGAATGTAAAAGGTGAAAAAAAAAAGGAATTTTAAAACAGAAACAAATCAAGAAAATCAAAAGCAAAAGTAATACTGAATAAATCTAAAATACTCAATCTGAATTTCTGAACACACACACAATTTTTTGCATATACAGGTATGATTTAATGAAAATACATGTTTTATTTCAATGTTTTAAATTCAATGTTGGTCAGATTTCATTCTTAAGAATACTATGACAGAAATCTTGTGTTCCTCTTGTGTCTTAGTTTGGGTCCTTTTTTTGCCTTGTCAACTTGGTTTTCATTAACACTTATACCATTACAAGCTCTGAAAATCACTTGATCTAAGGAGAGTAAAAATAATGCCTACCCAGGCAGCATACTCCCCTACACCCACACCAAAATGGAACACTGGTCATAATATTATATATGTGTCAATTTCACCAATAATCGTCCCATACCTTTTACTCACAATCTTTATCTTAATTATTCCAAAATATACGTGAATTTTTTTGGATAAATGTAAAAGTAAGACTCTTTTGCTTGGTTTAAGTCATAAAAATATACCCTCTACATATTTTTTATTGTAGTATTGGGATAAAAGTTGAACACTGTATAACTGTATATAGATTTGTATGTAGAAATCTGTAATCCAACAAAACAGTAGATAAAAATGACAGGTAATAGCTGGTGTTTATTTGATACTAAATTATATCCTCTTCAATACAGTAGCGGCTCTGGAAGTTTCTTCAGCTATCCGTTTCTATTGCATGTAGGTGCCATGTGTTCAGAAAGATTTTTCTAAAACAATAATAGTTAAAAGTTTGTGTTCTTTGACGCAATGCTTTCTTATGAATAAACTTCTGGCATGTTTAAAATTTTGGCCGTGTAATATTTTAAGCATATTATTGTATATTATCAAATATTGGCACTTCCCGCCATCTGAATAAATACCCTCTTAATAACTGATGGAATAAAATAGCTCATGGTAGTTTCTGATATACACAATACTCACAAGAAATTGCATATTTAATAAACAACGCCCTAAAACTGGAAACCGTCGAGGTTAGCGTACTAGGAATTTATCGTGACATTACTACCTTAGCGTCACCGCGCAGCATAAAAAACATGAATGTTGCAGCGATAAAAGTTTAGATTCTGGGATATTAGGGTATTTTCCTAGTGATGAAAAATATATGTATTTGTCAAAAATGGTGAGATAGAAAATCATTTGCTTGTGGACTGGGGTTGAGAGTAGGCTAGCTTTTGGAAGGATTAGCATTTGTAAGGAAAGTAAGTATAACGCAACACTCCAAAATGTTTGCTATTCTAAAGAAAAAAAAATGATCTGTGGGATTTTTGCATAAACCTTTTGTTGTCTTTGCAGCTTTTTTTTTTTTTTTAAGAGCTTTTAATAAAAAACACTTCTGAACAACGGCACTAAACCGTCAAACCTCAAACTGAACACCTGAAGAATTTGCTGAAAATCGTACCATGTAACCCCGGACGTGAGGTTTATAGTTTTAAATCTTATATGTTGTGTATTTAGTAACTGTTCTAATTTTAAACAACGAGCGAAGCTAGCTGTATAACTCCTGAATACTTACTCTACCTTGACTGAGCTTCATACAACCGTAGAAACGACTTCTGGCAATTTGTACGACGACGGGGCTCATCGGAAAATTAAGAAAACGTTCGCCATGAGACAGACAGCTAACGGCTCACACTCGTAAACATGCTTCTCAAACGTAGCAACAGTTCTGGCAGCCGTGAACGACTTAAGCGACCCTCGAATACAACGCACTTATAATATCGCATTGTATTATCATCACTTGACAGGACACAAGGTCGAGCATTTGAAAAAATGATCGCAATAATAATATAAAACGCAAACTCCAGCAGGCAAAAAATAAAATAAAATACAAAAAATACAAAAAATGTAAACGATACTACATTTTTTGATTATGAATTACGTTAAAAAAAAATACTTTTTTTTTGTTTGTCCAGAATTTTTTTTCAAAGCTATGACACGATATCCTTAAGATTTTTTTTTATTTAGTCTGTTCTGTTTTGCACAACAGTGACTCCAGCTTTAGATCTCTAAACCACACCCAGTATGTACACTGGGTGTGGTTTAGAGTTTGAGTTGCTGTATGAGTTTAACCATACAGCAAAAAATTACAAAAAAATTTAAATCTCAGAACGGAGGGATAATTTAAGAATAGACAGAAAAACAATTCGGGATAGAGATATAAAATAGAGGTTGGAGAAATAAGTTGAATATGAAAAGGTAAAAGTACATGAAGAGATCATTTAAAAATGGAAGGATTCGAAAACAAATCTGGATGGAGAGATAAAAACCTGAACATGACGAGAAAAAAGTTGACGATGCAAAGATTTTAGAAATTGAGGACACAGGAAAAAAAACAAGGATGAAATGATTAAAAGTTGAGGAGAGAAAAACATAGAGGATAGAGAGATTAAAAAGTAGAGGAGAAAGAGAGATAACAAATTGAAGATGGAGAGAAAATGTAGAGGATGGAGAAATCAAATGTAGAGATGAAGAGAAAATAATTGAGAATGGAGAGATAAACTGAAGATGGAACGATAAAATATTGAGAATAAATAATATAAAATAGGGTCAAATAAAATGTTGAGGAAGCAGAAAAATAAAGGAGTAAAAAGACAAGGATAGAGTGGTAAAACAATTAAGGACAAAGAGATAAAAGATAAAGATGGAGGGATAAAGTGCTGATGGAGAGGTAAAAAGTTGACTGATGATCTACACTGGTAATGTGATCAGCATATTGTCACTGAGGAGCCAAAAGAGAACTGGCTGAATAAAAAAAGGGCTGTTTTATAGGTTTTTTTGTTTAAAGAAGAAGAAAAAATATTAAGTCTACCCTTTACCCTAAGAAAAAATAACACAAAATCAGATATGACAGATATTGAGCTATTGTAGCTTTTAGTCCCTTAAACCACACCCAATGGGCACATAGAACACCGACCTTTCAGATATACAACAAAAAATCTATTTTAGCAACAGCAGACATTAAAAGAAAAAAAAAAAGAAAAAATTTCAGCAGGACACAGCAGAGGAATTCCGTCTTCGTAAAGAAAACCAACAAACCAACCAACCAACCAACCAACCAACCAACCAAAAAAAAAAAAAAAAAAAAAAAAGTTGTTATGTGGAGTGTTAATAGTTTTTTAAATGCATTTTTCGGAACCAAAGCCCACGTCTCCTCACCTTGCTCTTCCGCTTCTTATCTCCTCCAAAGATTTTTCCAATCTGATCCATCACCCCGGGGCTTTTCTTTCCACGCCCGAGTCTGGACTGTCCCGCTGAGCCTGAAGATGCCATGTTTGGTGCGAAGAGCGAAAGAAGCGAGTGAACGAGTCGAGTTTATTTGGGCTTTCACTCTGAGTTTTCAGACGTGGCTCCTTCAGCCTCCTCGATGGTGTGAAGTTCGTCTGACTCTGACGGACGCTCTTTGAAGGTGTTGTCCTCTCGGCCCGGGGCATCACGGGAAAAGAGGCGGACCAGGTGTGGGCGTGGCCAATATCCCATGGCCTGGTTGGTCTGTCCGGCGCTGGGGTGGATGGCGGGGGCGGGGCTTGACGTCGTCTCGCTTTTGTTTGAGCGGTTTTTGTTCTGGTTGACGTCCGAGTCGTTCATGCCTGCACAGAGATGACAAAAACTTGTTAGAGCCCACACACACACACACGTATACACACTCGGTGCGGACCGGAGCCATCTCACACCGCTCAATGACTTCCTTTGTTCTGTACAGAATCTCACATTTACTCAGCAACATGTAAAAGGAAAAATGTGTTACAGTGTGAGTGCAGCACTGAGGATCGGTGTCAACTGATTTTCTTTTATATTTGAATGTTTTGTGCCTCTAAAGTTATAAATATCAAGCACAAAATGTAATCTCATTGGATCAAGGATAGATACTTATAATACTTTTAATAATGACTCCAATTACTCTTCTTTTTTCTCAGTGTGAGATTTGGACATTATGCAGAGTCAATAAGGATCAATATCTCCGTAATTCATATATGGGAGTCTATCAGGTTCACATACGATCTACTATATCTATTGACTGTTCTACACATGACTGGACAGGAACCACCACAGGACCACCACAGGATCAGAAATAAGTTCAGAAGTAGTGACACCGATAATAATGTTTGCTGTGCTGGTGTGATTGTAATACCACGCTGCCCCTTTAAATGTGACACATAACAGTCCTGTCTAAAGCTTCACCCTCTCACTGACCGGTCATGAGTCTTTGGTAATGCAAAATAACCCATGGAGTCTGAGAGCGTTTTCCAGAATAATCAAAAACAAGAATGAAACTGGAGTGAAAGGAGCACGGGGTGATAGAGGACTAAAATAATAGTGACTTTTTTTTTTAAACAAATTACTTTGTTTCATGGAAAATTTGGGTAAAATGGGATCAAATCTGCTACTTTTGCAGTAAAAGTTTGATAATAAAGGTTTCCACACTTTAATGAATGCCAGATGTGACGACTTTCAAGGACTTTTTAAAAAACCATTTCAAATCAGCACCATTTTATCAAATTTACACCCCAGCATATATATATATATAACGGTCTATACACCTTTGTTTAAAATAACAGGTTTTGCACTTGTGTAATCGGGGCTTTGTAAAGTGACCAGTCTTGGAATTTATCAACCAAAACTACACTCATGTTCATGCTTACACTCAAGTTCCCCCTATACACTTTACACATAGAGATCCCAGTAATGATCAGATGGAGATAGCTAAGTGGTTAAGGCATTGGACATTGAAGCTCGTGAGTTTAAATCCCAACCACACAAAGCTGCCACTCCTGGGCCTTTAAGCCCCACCGCTGCTCAGTTCTATGAATGTGATAAATGTAAGTCGCTTTGGAAAAGACCTTCTGTCAAATGCCATAAATGTAAAACTATAAAGCGCTTACACAGCCAGGATATCGCATTTTAAAAGTTATTCAATGCATTAGACTTACCATATTACACCAAGAATATGAGCAAATGGAGAAAAGTTGGTGGCATGCTAACAACAGCAAGAACATTAAGTTCCTCCAGAATTGACAACAAGACAATTCCAAAGAGGCTGCTAATAGATACTTCGACCAGGCATCATTTTATGGCCACCGATCAGGCGTAACATTATGACCACCTCTGTTGGATCGGACCACACGGGCACCCACGTGCATCAATGAGCCTCGGCCTCCCACGACTCCTTCCTTGGAGCACTATTGATAGATACTGACCACAAGAGCTGCAGTTTTAGAGATGCTCTGATTCAGATGTTTAGCCATCACAAGTTGGCCCTACGCAAACAAATCCTTATGTTTGCCCATTTTTCCTGCTTCTAACACGTCAACTTTGAGGACAAAATGTTCACTTGACATCTAATAAATCCCACCCACTAACACGTGCCATGATGAAGAGATAATCAGTTATTCACTACCCCACTCCTAATGTTATAATGTCAATGTTATGCCTGATTGGTGTACAGCAACATTATAAGAGGTGCAGGAGGAAGAATACTAATCACTTTCTGCTTAAAATATTATAATGTAGAAATAAATTCAAATATTCCAAAAATTGCAAATAATTAATAAAAAAAATACAACTGCAAATGATAAACACTGGCATTGTCATTTCCAGGGATGGGTTAGAGAGAGCTGAACAGTGACCTCACAAAAAAAAGGAAAGAAAAAGGTTCAGCCATGCTACAGTGGCCCTGGAGCAGAAAAGGTTAGGTGCCTTGCTCAAGGGCCAAGGATTGGCAGCTTTGGTATCTCCAAGCTGCCAATCTTCGGCCCTGAAGCACAAAAGGTTAGGTTCCTTGCTCAAGGGCCGAAGATTGGCAGCTTGGAGATACCACAAGCTTGAGCTTCTGATCGGTAACCCAGAGCCTTAAAACACAATATAATTTAGATCATCCATGAGTTACAAGACAAATAAACTGACAGCAGAGTGACACAGAACACTGTTGCTAGCTGGATAGTTTTCAATCGCAGAATATTCCTCGAGTGACGAGGTTATAAAAAGTACGAGCTGGATCTCTACAGTGAGACCCCAAACAGTGAGAGTGGACATTTGCTTGCCTGTATTACATTAACATTCATTCCTCATACTGCTTATTTAAAAGTGACCTACCACTGGGACTCCAATAAAGACCGGGTTTATAACAATGATTATAAAATGATTATGAAAACACGCTACCACAGAACCACACTACTGCAGTCAGAATGAAGACAAGCTGACTCAAGGGGAAATGTTTCATTGCACTGAAAAAATCAAAGGATGGGGAATGAAAAAAAAGCGATATAAAGAAGGGAAGTTTGAGAAAAATGATGGGAAGGCGTGCGGGCATGTAATATAAAGATATAAAGGAATATAGAAGAATAAAGAAAAGAAGTGTGATGAGATGGATGAAGGGAGGAGGAAAGGAAAGAAGAAAGGAAGAGAAGCGAGGAGACATAAAGGAAGGAAGCTAAAGAAGACGTTAGGAAGAAAGGAAAGGAGGAAGACTAAAGGAACAAACAATGGTAGGAAAGAATAATGAGTGATAAATTGGAATGAGGGA
This sequence comes from Silurus asotus, assembly GCA_024362625.1. NCBI lineage: Eukaryota > Metazoa > Chordata > Actinopteri > Siluriformes > Siluridae > Silurus > Silurus asotus. The sequence goes on from MU551532.1 coordinate 3,041,398, forward strand.
AGAGAATAAATGTGGATGGGAGGAAGAATGCTCGATTGGAAGCTAAGAAAGAAGGGAATCTAGAGAAAAAGAAAGGGAGAATTAGAGAGGGAAAAACGAAGGAGCAAACAAAGGAAGGAAGAAAAAAAATGAATGCAAAAGTGGAATGAAGGAAAACAAAGAAGGAAGGGCAGAAGGAAGGATGAGAATAAAAATGATAGTGTGGAAAAAAGGAAGGAAGGAAGGAAGAAATCCAGAAAGAAAAGGTGCTAGAGAAGTAAGAAAAAAGAAGAAATATAAAGGCAGTAAATACAGTGCTGCTGTTTCACTCCTCATCCTGATTAAACTTGACTACCGGATTCAGATCCTGAAATGTGATAAACAGCTTTAAAAATGAAGATCGGCATGACAATGTTGGATTAAACGCATCTTCAGGTACAATCGTTCAAGCTGCTGATCGTCCTTATGATATCAATTTGTTTCATCTGCGAGTTTATTGGAAAAAGTTTTGCACTATTACCCGAAAAAGTTGAGAAAGTTTCAGGAATCAGTACGGTGATTTGGACCTGAATGTTTGTATGACTGAACGGAACTGAACGAAACAAGAAGGAGAAGAAAAACAAGAGGTATAACGGCTAACTACGGTGCTCATCAGGGCTGCAATTAGCAATATGGAACGTGCACGGGATTGTGTGCAGGAACGAGGATTTCTCTCGGTGTTGAGGAGGACAAAAGGCCGTGCTATGTTCAGAGGAATGGTGTGAATCTGCATGCTAATCGTTTTTGCACAGAGGCGCGTTGTGTCGAGTGCACTGTTATTCCGGCTGAACAAAAAGCCTTGTGTGGCTGGAATAACTCCTCTGAGGATGGAGTTTGAACTCTGTGCCACTTATCTAATAGCGGACTGAGCACCACACGGGCGGGCAGGCACACACACACACACACACACACACACACAAAATGCTTGTCTGATATTTGATGTAGCTTGATAGCATAGGCTTATAAGCATAACCAAAATATCACAGTGCTGAATATTTAGAAAACTTTATCTACTTCGCAAGCATCTGCCCACGTTCTTTTTCCAGCTGAAAAACAAAACAAAAACAGAATAACAATTTGAACTAAAATGACCACCACTGTTCATTGACATTTTATTTATATCAGGTGTATGTTGCTGACCTCATAAAGCAGTCTTTATGGCTTTTTAAGACCATTTTAAGACCATTGAAAATGAAATTTAACAGCTATATCAAGACATCAAAAGCACACACACACACACACACACACACACACACACACACACACACAAATACATTGTTAGCAATTGCCCTTAACCAAGCCCTAAATAAAACCATTTTCAAGCCAAGTATCGCTAAACTTGCACTTCCCCATAGCTAAGAAATGAAATCCGTTTAACATCTGTGGTAAAGTCCAAGAGAGATTCGCTCTGATAACAGAAAGCTGACTGGTGGTTGCACGTTGGTCACATTTGTAGTCGTAAAACAGCTAATTATAATTGGATTTGCGAAAACACCAAGGAAACAACAACAAAAAAGTGCTGCGCGAGCATTTCTAAAGGTAGCGTTAAAGGTAGCGTTACATGGACATCGGAAAATCAAGGCCTGTTTGAAATTAGACCTACAACAGCCAATTTAACACTTCTGAATTAATAACATTTTTTAGACTTTTTAAGACCCCGTGGAAGACCTGCAACTGCAACCTGTGCTTAGGATTAAACCAGGTGGCCTTTAGGACCCTGTGCCCACTGTTCTGGCCCCTTAAAACATATTTAGAATAAACATTATTGTATGTCGACAAGAATAATTTCTTTAACATATTATTGTCTTTGTGCAATAATCTCCTAACAGGAAGTGGAAAACTTGTCTTTGGAAAAGGACAAGATAACGAGAACAAACAGGATGCTCCCACATTCACAGCAATACAGGGGACAAGGAATGCAGAAAGTGGGCTCTATCTCTCTTTCACTCACTGCATCTCTCTCTATCTGTCTTGTGGGCTGGTGGAACGGCAAGCACGCCACCTCCCACCGCTCCACTGCACACTTGCTCTCTGTTCTGCAGCCTTCGGACGGAGTCAGGGATGCGACCCGCTGACCTCCGCCTGCTTTCATTCTGTTAACTAAAATATAGCAGATTCCTGAAATGCCAACTTTGGGGGGCGAACGGCCGAACGATACTGTAAATATTTAAATGATAGCATTCAGGAAGTTTTACCAGATGTATGTGGAATTGGAACTGATCTGATCTGATCCTGAATTCCAGAGTTGGACCTGCGATGGACCTGCAACCAGCATCTCAGGTCGATCCACAGCGGTTTGTTTTTTTAGACCATGAACAGAGACACATAGAAAACATTTTTTTTTTTTTTTTTTATTATTGTACGTTATTAGAACTTCAGACTGTTGAAGATCAGACTGTTTTGTTCTTGTAGGGTCCTGGGGCTGGTCCCAGCAATTTTTTTTTTTCTTCTTCAATAAGCAAAAACTGCAACTTTTGTATTAGAAAACAGCCAAAAGGTTTAACTGGGGTTAAGGTTAGAAAATGTATTACATTAGTTTATAATTGTCAGTGGATGGTACTTACAAAGATAGTAAAATGTGTGTGTGTGTGTGTGTGTGTGTGTGTGTGTGTGTGTGTGTGTGTGTGTGTTTGTGTGTGTGTTTGTGTGTGTGTGTGTGTGTGTGTGTGTGTGTGTGTGTGTGTGTGTGTGTGTGTGTGTAAAATAGTTTCTATGTTTCAGAATTCTTGAGCTCACATCATGGGTTTTGACAATCTGGAAGGGCAATTAGAATGTATTTGTGTGTGTGTGTGTGTGTGTGTGTGTGTGTGTGTGTGTGTTCTTTACAATACTACTGTATGACAAGTAAGAATACAGGAGTGGTCAGTGTAGAACTACTACCACACAAAAATAATAATTAAAAATCAACCACAACCTCCCCCCCCTTCCCCTCAGTAACCATAAGGCCATAAATTTTATAAAAAGTTGTATTTTATTTTCAAAAATAGTTTCAAAATGTTATTTACTAATTTTTTTTTTTTTTTTCTTTAACCTTTAAATAATTTTAATTAGTTAGTTAGACTGACTAGTTTTGTTTTTTATTCAAAAAGCTGCTCACAGCCTCTGAAAGCGGTATCAGACCTCTTTAATACACCCACTTTCTGAACTCAACAGAAGTTTCAGTGCAAACACAACACAAACAGAACCTAAAACACTATTTGGACAAAAGTATTGGGACACCTGACCTCCAGCCTAAGTGGTTCTTCCCCAAACTGTTAACATGTTAATGTCTTTGGAGGCTGACTGCACTCCAGGCCTCCTCACCTCACCTCACCTACACCAGTACCTGACTTTACTAACACACATGTGGTTGAATGAACACAAATCTCCAAAAGCACACTCCAAAATCTAGTATAACATCTTCCCAGAAGTGTGGAGCTTATTAAAAGACCAAATGGGGACTAAATGTGGGATCGGATGTTCAGAAAGCACATGCCAATCTTATACTCAAGTCAGGTGATCACAACCTTTTGTTTCAAATTTCACTAATTATTTCTCTATTCTATTTTTTTCAAACCTTTTTAAATTCAAACTTACTGAAGGCCATATTGAAATGATGAGGCCACTCAAGATCTTTCACTCCAACCCATGTTAACGTGCAGGTTTGGGTCATCTAGTTCAAGTGAAGAGCAAATATTGTGCTACAGTGTTCAAAGACATTCTCTACAATTGTGTGGCTCTTAACTTTGTGGTAACAGTTTGGTAAAAAAAACACATATGGCTGGAAAAACCTGGTGTCCCAGTAATTTTGTCTAAATAGTGTGTATGTGATAAATACACTCCTTTGGATTCTAACCTGAATCCAAAAATGGCAAAATCATGCTCCACGCTTCATCAGCTCTGCTTTAGTTTGGAGTCGCAGGTTTAAACCTCAGAACAGCGTGAATTTCAGAATGTTGCCTGCCGGGGTCCTGGTACATGTCCCACAAACACACACATACTCTAAAAACACTCGGCTCTTCCTATTACACTTTCTAATGAACCTTACTGACAGTTGGAACCAAAATAAAAATAAGAAAGAAATAGAAAAATTTACTCAATTATTATTATGATTAGTAACAGCTGAGCAACAGACAGAAAAACAGAATGGGAAAAAAAAAACAATAGAGTGAAGGAGGAGCACACACACACACACACACACACACACACACACACACACACACATACACACATACACACACACACACACACACACACACTCTCTTCAACAATGTGAGCTTTTCATTAGTGAGGCCATAATCGGAGCTTGTACCCACTAGTGCCAGCCACACACGTACAAGCACACACACACACACACACACACACACACACACGTTAATTAGAAAAAGTTAACTTTTCTTTCAACTGGAACTTGCATCTTCTCTGTAAATGCTGACATCATTTGAATGATGATGTGAATGAGCCAACCCGCTCTGTGTGTGTGTGTGTGTGTGTGTGTGTGTGTGTGTGTGTATATATATACTTTGCGAGATTTCTATACTATACTAAAAGAGACACAAAATAAATTTACTGGCGACTTTTTTGTCTCACGATCCGAATCCCATAAAAGAAAAAAACTTTTTTATTTATTTCTTCGGATATATTTATTGATGCAGATTTATTTATTTATTATAGATTATGAGTTTCTGCTTTTATCTCCGTGTCTGGGACAATAATACCGCTGGCAATGTGATAATCCAGCTATCTGCCATCTGCAATAAATCGAAATTTCCGCAAGAAAATACTGGGTGTCACTGCTGGTATTTAGACGGCGTTTCATAGATTGTGTTTCAGCGTGTAATTATTTTTAGGCACCGCGCCTTGCAGGAAACGTGTCGTTTACTATATTTACTCAACACCTTTTTTTCTATATACATCTATAACAAGTTGACCATAAGATTGGTATGTGCTCTTTGAACACCCCATTCCACATTTAGTTCCAATTTGCTTTTATGATAAGCTCGACTCTTCTGGGAACTAGATTTTGGAGTTTGATTGTGGAGATTTGTGCTCATTCAGCCACAAGATTGTTAGTCCGATAGTGATGTCAAGTGAGGTGAGGTGAGGTGAGGTGAGGTGAGGTGTGGTGTGGTGTGGTGTAGTGTGGTGTGGTGTGGTGAGGTGTGGTGTGTTGTGGTGGTCTGGGGTGCAGTCAGCATTCCAATTCCTCTTGTAGGTTTTCTATAGGAGGAGCCTGATTCGACTACCAATCTCACAGTAGATCTTCGTGGAGGTGTTATGAAACGAGGTTCATGCCATTTTAGTTATATTGGGGTGATTTAGAAAAGTTAATATACAGCCTATTATGATAATACTATAATTAAAAATTGTAAAAGAAAGATGTTTTTAATACATCATTTAATGTGAATGAATCAAACACAGGAGCATCTCAGCGGCAGGGATTGAAATATTGAACAATGTCTGGGAAGGTATTTTCTAAGCTATTTTCTTTTTATGTTTTGACAGTGCATTGATGTTGCGCTGTATTTAGCATGCTCTTGCTCTCTATCTATCTCTGTGTACATATATGTGTGTGTGTGTGTGTGTGTGTGTGTGTGTGTGTGTGTGTGTGTACTGAATGATTGACGAATGCATTCAACACTTTTTACCAAAAAAATCAAACAATGGTGGGAATCAGAGATTTGGATTTGGCCCTCAGTTCAGGAACCAAACCTCACATGAATGTGTGCTGTTAATGAAAAATCATCAACTCCAGGATAATGGGATGCACCCAGACCGAACATTTCCCCATAAATGTGCATCTTACTTCATAATGTAATCATCAAGGAAAGATTTATTCCTGGAGGTACAAAAACCGATAATCATTAAAGATAATCGTGCCTGGGAGATCAGACTGTGCAGGATGACTATCTCTGAGTGCATCAGGTTTTTGTTTGCTGTCGCTTAATAACCGTTTCCAGTCCGAGAAGTTTCCTAGCAAAGACAAACAAGCTGTTTACCACCTCGTTTTCATGTGTGTGTTTGTGTGTGGATTTATTGTGTGTGTAAGAGTAGATGGATGTCTGATTGCAGAAATGATGCTCTTCCCTTATCTCCTGGCGCAACACAGGAAAAAGAACACACGCCTGTTTTTCACAAGCGAAACACACTTCAACCCAAGAAATCCTGACTGACTTGTCACCTGGACAAACACTTAGCAAACAGCAAGAAGCATAATCTAAGCAAATGAGATTAAATTCAATCTGTATAGCGTTTTTTACAATGATTATTGTTTTAAAGCAGCATTACACAATTAAATCGATCACGAACATATATTGAAAATTTGTACATTTGTCGCTAACGAGTGAGCAAGAGGCAACGGTGGTGAGGAAAAAGTACGCACACGAAGTAAACAAACCCTTTACTTGAGTTAAAGTAGAGATACACTATGTAAAATATTACTCCTGTGAAGGTAAAATTGCTCCCTTTAAACTTTCACTTGAGTAAAAGTAAACAATTTGGGTATAATGTTCCTATTATCATTTTTGTTACACATTTTGCTTAATCAACTCAGTTTAGGTAAAACGACTCTAATGTTGCTCTCAGCACACCAATCTAGAATGATATTAATAAATAAAACATTGATTGATGTCTAGTGAAATTATCATGAGCCCAAAACATTCTTTTCAACTACATAAAAAAAATCTTGCGTTGTGTTAAGTTTGTGTCAGGAGTTTCTTCCATCGTTTATTACTTTGAAAATGTTCTGCTTGCTGTTAAACTGATGCTGAACTGTATGTTGGTGATAATTAGATACACCAATTTGAATTTATATATATATGGGTGCGCTTAATAGTCCGGAAATTACAGTATTAAGTACAGTAACAAATTACGTTACCGTCCACCACTCTGCAAAACCATACTCAAAAAGAGACCATCCTCATCTGGGTGGCACTGAATAATCATCAATCAGTACATGGAGCAAACAGTATGCCAGGGAAATGCATCATGTATATGTCCTCAGAGAGTGTGAATAAAGCATGACTTGATCCTTCACTCTGACAGTGACACGCTCACATCGCATAACTCGATCTCTCGTTCCGAAAGTGACATTCTCACACTGCATGACTCAATCCTCTAGTGTAACAATGACATGCTTATAGCACACAACTTGATCCCTTATTCCGACAGCGACATGCTCACACTGCACGGCTCGACCCCTCATTCAGGCAGTGACACGTTCGCACTGCAGGACTCTATACCTCATTTCGACAACAAGGTGCGGAATCTTCAGTGACTTTAAATGACATCGTCCTGCACAACCTATTCATACAAGTGCTCTTAGGAGTAGGACACTGAAGTGTGAGCAGGACAGTTCACCTGCAACACTACCATCCCCCCACCACACCACACCACAGTTACCAAGAGAGCCAATTCAATAGAAAACCAATTTAGTTTTATTGAGAGAGAAAAACATAGAGACAGAAAGACATAGAAGTAGGGAACGGGTAAGACAAGTGAGACTGCGGTGCCAATCAATCTGTCCTCATAATGACATCAGACGGTCAATAAGACAGAGGCAAAAGGGACATTATTATGGTTTGGGAATATTGCGTCTGATACAAGTGAACCATTAAAGACAATTGGATTGAATTGAACTGACTTGATAGGAGGGGTAAAGAAAGAGATAGACAACAGAGAAAGTATGATAGTCCAGGTCCAGATGTTTGTGTGTGTATGTGCATGTGTGTTCATTTCCTCACACTAACCTTAAACACTTGTATACATTTTTGGGAATACCACTATAATAGCCACATCATAACTGGACTCAAAATTGTAAAGATCTATAATAATCCTGCGAAATGTATGTTTTAATAATGAAATCAGTGATGCATTCAAGTGTCATAACTAAACAGTTAGTAGTCACAACTTAAGCAAACTTCCACATGTAAATAAACTATTGCATTCGATACACAGGTACTGAACCAGAAGCCCTGTACTGAAGAACTTCGGTGTACCGTTACACCACTAGAGCACAGGGATATTGATGTGACAGCAGAAGTAAAAGTAAAGTTTAGATCTGATTTTATTACATAGGATGAAATTTTCCTCCTCTGACTAGCCTGCTATTTTAAACCATCACACATTCCGAAATACCGGTTCCCTGTGAGGAAACTGTTCTGATATTGTTGCTAGTTATTTTGTCATGTCTGTCTTCATGTTCGAGTTGCGATAATGCTGTGGCGTAACATGTTTTCGATGTCTGGCTCTGATTTATAGGTCACTTTGGGCCACAGTCTCGACTTTAAATATCTAATAACTGAATAATAGACAAGAAATTTTTCACGCTGAGGCAGATAAGGCATAAGGCAGACTCGAGCATTAATGGCTGAGCCACGTATTTACGCTGATGTCAGATTTGTTGTCCCTGTGTCAACAATTTTACACCATGTGTGTGTGCTCGTGCATGTGTTTGCATAGTTAGCAGCTCTGAGCAAACACACATCAGATCAGATGTCTTTAAACACTATTAAACCTCCATTAACCGCACTGTGTATCTCTCACTTACACACACACAGACACAAAGGCATTCAGCAGTTGTTACTAATGCATTAGGAAACAGATTTCCACCCGCATCCCCTTTCCACTTTATCTCTGCAAATTTCAGTTATAAAAAAAAAAGAGGGTTCGACCTACCAAGTAAAAACCCAGAAAAAAATCTACCAAAATAAATCCACATTGTTACTTTACAGCACCTTTAAAGCAACTTTGTCTATTATAGATCTTATAAACTATATAACTAACATGCAAAGCGCTCCTGAGCCACCAGGGGGCAGCCTAACAAATGCTGAACGCATGTTTATAAATGCATGTTTTATCATCACTATGTCCTATACAGACCACTATGCACCCTCTGCCCAATTATCAGTGCCTACAATGGTGTTCTCTTTAGTGTTTAGTGCAGAGATTTGGGACGTAGCCCATACCTTGAAAATAAGTATAAAAAAAATAAATAAAAAAGAAAATGGGGTGAGAATAGAAAACCCACAGGAAATGTATAGGTGATGTTATCAGTGATGTTATGCCGTGTTTTTAAGAACCATTGCTTCATGTTAGTGGAAACTCGTGACCATCCTCTGGCTTGATCTGTATTTTTTAATACTTTAATTCAATACATGTAGTTCAAAGCTTGAGACATGTTCTTCCAGGTCAGTAATAGTCTTCAGAAGTCACAGTGAGATTGTATTGAATAGTAGATATGGACTGGTTTTTAACACACCATATGGACAAAGGGTTGTGGACACCTGACCATTAGATTTGTATGTGGTTTTCGAAACATCTATTCCACATTTAATTCCAATTTGCTGTTCAAATAATCTCCATTTACCTGTGTGCTTTTGGAGGTTTGTGGTACTGGATTCTGCAGTCAGTGTTTCAATTCATGTCAAATGTATTCAGTAGGATTGAGATCAGAGCTCCATAGCAGGCCACTCAAGATCTTCCACTCGAACCCATGTGAAGCATATCTTCAAAGAGCTTGCTTTGTCTCTTCTGGATCAGGTGAAGGGAAAATTTCATGCTGCCACATCCAAAGACATCGTATACAATTGTGTGTTTGGAGGAAAAACCACATATGGCTGGAAAATCAGGTGTCCCCAATCCATTTTTCCATATAGTGTGTTAGTATATCTATATTACATACCATAATGGCCATAATTCAAACCCTGCTTACATTTTTTTTAAGCATGAGCTGACAATTTAGTGTTTTTTTTAAAACATTTTGTTTACCTCCATATCCATCCACCTGTCTAAAACTCATCGAGCTGTCGTTACCACGCTACATACTGTCACGCCGATATATTGTCACATCTAAAATCTCGTTTTGGATTTCAGAGCTGCGTGAAAATAACAGCCGAGCGACTCTTTCATCATGGTGAACAAAGCGCGTGTTAGCTTTGTTCTTCGAGTGGAGGGGATGACGCCCTGACAAACACGGTGGCGTGACTCAGAGCTGTGCGGATTCATTATGCCGCATCTTCAGAACTAAGGCCACCTTAAGAACATCTCGAAAAGTACAACGAAAAAAAAAAAGACCCCTCCCCCAAAAGAAACAAAGAAAACTCTTACCAAAGACCTCGTCCTGAGAATCGCCGTCCGCTGCGGTCCTAGTAGCTGGGTCTGATAGAGCCTGGAAAAAAACACACACAGACAACATGACTTACTCGGTCCCATTATTATTTGGCTCACATTAAGTAATCAAGGCCTGTGATTTGCACCTTGAGTGTCTCAGTAGTCAGAGAACTCAAGTGCTCTTCCCCTTACACATTAGTTTCCCACATTAGTCCTCACAAAATCAGGCAGCGTTTTTAATATCCACAACCAAAGATTAAGGTCGGCCATCTTGATTCTTTCTACTGAAGGACACGGTCAAAACGCAATAAAATGTGTTGAACAAAATGTGTTGCAATTCAATATGGTACAGATAGTTCAGTTCTTTCTTTGTTTCAGACAGACAGCAAATCATAAGTTTACTTACGCCTCCTTCAGGCCTGTAGTGCAAAAAAAAAAAAGAAATAAAACCAGACACTTTTCCTGTTCTGTCTAAAGGAAGTTACAGCTCTACCTCTGCCATGTTAATCTACATTCAATGTGACTCTCAGGACATGCCTCGATCTCCATAGTGTTGTAATACGTCATATACATGTAGCAGCAGTGGTGCTGAAAGAACGTGCTCGAGAAACAGTTTAGTGAGAAAAAATAAATATAAAATTTCGGTCAAATTATTGGTCGCTTTCTAAATAATAGATGCATCTACTAAAAATTAAATACAAATAACAGATGCAAATGTGTTAAAAAAGGATGCATCATGATCAAATTATATGTTATCAGTTATATGTACATATCATTACACCTTCTGTGTAGCCTCATACCTTTATTTATTACACTGCCACTTGTAAATAAGCTATTTATGCACTTCTGGTTAGGTGCTAACTGCATTTCATTGGCTCTGTACATGTACCCTGCACAATGACAATAAAGTTTAATCTAATCTAATCTAAAAATGCCAACTTGTATCAGATGCACAATTTATATGCCAATGCACAGATGCGAATCATGGAATCTTACCATCCCTAGCTTGTGTGATATTTCCACACAAAACATTTTGCAGTCTGTTTTTGCTTTAGCAGCCATCTGTAATTTTTGATACACATCTACATTACAGCCAAAGCCAATCTATCATCGTATAGTAAGTTTCGGCTGTTGGAATTTCACAGAACCACAGTATTGGGTTGATTCCTGATTTCATTATCTCACAATGGATGCATGCCTATACTGTATATAGGTAGAAATTACCAATGGATTTCCATTACCAATGGATTTTTTCACATAAGTGAGTAAGCATTGTGCTCCGTGATTAGATTATTGAATCTATTTGGCATTATTGATGAGTGTCTCAATAGTTCTCTAACTCATCCGAAAGAGAAAGAAAAATACAATTTCCCTGTTGCATTCTGTCACCTTCATCTAAAAGTACAGAAGGTATGTATGAGTGTGTTTGTTTAGGCTTGTCAACACAAAGGAATGCTTTTATCTTAATGAATATGAAGTAATCTGTTATTTTCTTGAGCAATATTTACACACACAAAAACGTTAATCATTAAAATCCCCCCCAAAAAACAAAGCAGCATGAGAGTGATCTGATCCTACCCAATGTATGCTATGGGTCTTTTTTGGTTGGTTTCCAGTTCTGTTTTTAATCGTGATCAGATATTGGTATATATAAATGTTCCCAGGTCTTGTTCAGTCTTGTGCTAGTCCTGATTGTAGTACCGTTCTAACACCGGTTCTGGTAGCACTTCTGTTTCTAGTTCCTGTATAGTTTGGTTTCTGCTTTGAGTTCAGACAGATTTGAGGTTTTTTGTATACCACATTCTCCATTTGTGTTTAGTTTTCGTTCTAGTTCAGTTCAACTTTTGAGTTCTAGCTCAGATTTGGGGGTTTTCATTTACAGTTTGGGTTGTTGCTCTGTCCCTTTGGGTTCAGTCTCCTTCCGTTTTTTTTGTTCTTTAGTTCCATTTCTCTTGCTGTTATTTTAATCTACACTCTTCTGGGAAGATGCTGCACTAGATTTTTAAGTGTGCATGTGGAGACTTGTGCTCATTCAGCCACAAGGGTGTAAGTAAAGTCAGGTGTTGATATTGGTAAAGTGAAGCGGCCTGGGGTGCAGTCAGCATTCCAATTCATCCCAAATGTGTTTAACAGGGTTAAAGCTTTATAGAATGAAGGTCTTCGAGTCCAACCAATGTAAAGCATATCTTCATGAAGCTGATTTTATGCTTTGTCCTCAAGTGAAGAGAAAATTAAATGCCTCACCCAGAAACTGTGTGCCTCCAACTTTGTGGTAAAAGTCAGGTGTCCCTATACATTTGTATGTATGTAATATTTGATTGATGATACATTGTTAGGTAGATAACATTGTTAGGTAGCTAACATTGTTAGGTAGCTGGCTCCGTACATGTTTCTTTTCTACACTGTAGCTTGAACGTGTTAAAATTCAAAATGGTATAATAATGGCTTCTGACCGCAACATTAGATCAAATTGTGTTAGCATGTTGCTAAAATACTCAAATGGGTTAAAACCGGTTTATCAACTTTCCAATGTCAGATTTAAAGCTTTTCATGCCAATTCATGAGAATGTTCAGAATGCAATGACATTACAAACCTGAACTCATAGAAGATTGAACATGGTCTGTGCCTCCACACAAGACCAAACTACTATGTGAAAAATGTCTTGCTAAAAGCGAGGAGCCATTTTGCATTTATATTTACCCTCTGAGATGACAACACTTGAAAACTGTTAAATATTCGCCCATTAATATAATGTCTAGTGTGAAAAAAATATGAAGCATCACAAATTTCCATGGCAACACAGAATACTGGAGCCATGGTGAGGTGTGTGTGTGTGTGTGTGTGTGTGTGTGTGTGTGTGTGTGTGTGTGTGTCCACAGACCAGGCTGACAAAAGTTCCCACAGCCCTTACACCGATCTCAGTAAATACACACACACACACACACACACACACACACACACACACACACACACACACACACACACACACTAATAACACACTGCCTAGCAACATGGTGTCTCTCAGACTAGAGACGTCAACCTGAGTACCTGAGTGAATGAAAGAAACCCAGATCATTATCGCTCCACATGAGAGACAGAAATGAGAAATACAAAGTGTAAGGCATGAAGACACGGACAGATAAAAAAAAAGTAAGGTATAGAAAAAAAATCTGAAGATAGGAAGTAAGACAGAGAGGCAGACAGATGTGAAATAGCACTACATAATATTTCAGATGCAACTCCCCAACCCTTAAGTACACTCGATGGGGTATAAAATAATGGCTTCTGGCCTCTGTAGTGCGCCACACTTTCATTTAGGATACAGCTCTCCAGTGCACGTAAAGTATAAGTGCACTCTGTGTAAGTAAGTGCACTACAGAACTGTAAGAGAAGAAGTTTTTCCACTTTGAAAACCAACTAAAACCAATGAATGGCTTCTCTTGCACTTCAGTCAGAGAACTTTATGTATTCATCATTTGGGATACAGCGGCACGCTCATTATACATTGCAAGTGCACTTATTACGGTATCGATCATAATTAAGTGAACAATGAACATAAGCTATAAATCATCCTCCCACACTCTTTTAACAAACAGATTTGCAAGAATATAGCGAGATGAATTTTGTGTAAATTTAAAGAAATATCACATTTATAGTGAGTACTGTAGTACAGTACTGTAGTGTAGCTGATGAATAGTTTCTCCGCTTGTCTATTGGTTGAAGTGTCCTATGACATCAAAAAAAGGGCTGAGTTAAAGATAAACGTCACTGCATTCTTTATTTTCATTGGCTAAATCTGGTGATGTAAGTCTTGAACTTCGCCATTTTGCAACCAATAAATAAGCGGAAACCTACAGTTTCTTGTAATGCTACTCATTTCTTATGATGAACTAAAATCGGGACCATTCGCAAAACAAAATAGTTATGTGCTAAATTGAAAAAGTAGATTGCGGAATTCGAAACTTGATAAATCGAGGGACGACTATATAAGACAAATTGTGTGTGTGTGTGTGTGTGTGTGTGTTTGTGTTGTACCTTGGACTCAGGCAACAATTCACGTTTTCCGAGAAGCTGTCCCATACTGCCCACAGCAACTGCAAAACACACACATACAGAAAATGAGCCACATCCGACTAAAATCAGGAAAACAGTTTACTAAAACAAACTTTTTCAGCACAATTTTAATAATCATTTATTTGAACAAATGATAGACAGGCAGGTAGGCAGACAGTCGGCAACAGACAGACAGACAGACAGACACCAAAACAAACCGACAGATAGACCGATAAATAGACAGACAGACAGATAGAAAGACTCAGACAGACAGGCAGATAGATCAATAGGCAGACAGACAAAGAAACGGATAAGGAGACAGACAGACAGACAGACAGACAGATAAAATAAAGAGAAGACAGTTAGCTACAAATCAATTTAAATACAACAGTGCATGTGTTTATTTGTGTGTGTGTGTTTCCATGCTCTAATTTTACATTCTTACATTACACATTTTTATCCTTGTATAATGACCTTCTGAACAAGATCTTTTCTTGCTGCCCAGAAATTTTTAGACCTGAACTGATGCCTGCGGCTTTTCACTTTCGAATAAAATATTTTTTTTACACTTCAATTCTTTCTAAATCCCTCTGGAACATTTTAAAAGATCACGTGCAACAATTTCACACCTCACAGAAAATATATTCACATCTCACAACGATATAAACATGTTACTTCATTTCACAGGTAGCTGATAAAATAAAATATATATCGAAAATCTGCTTACGGCTGACTGACTCGCAACAGAGAAATGAAACTGTGAGTGACATGCAAAAACACACCTCACACACACACACACCTCCAGGTCCACAATTTTGTATATGCCACCGAAATGTGTTATTTCCTCACATATCAAACACTAAATGTCACTGGATGTATTAAAATATTTGTCTGTCCCCTGCAAGATAAATCGTTTGCATCCAGACGACTATAACCAAATGTGGGACAGGGACGAGTACTTTAGCACCATCAATTTGTTTTTCTAACCCCGTTAATTACGTAATTGGATGGAAGCAGAGTACGACATTTAACCGCCAACTCCAGCAAAAACAGGCAAAATGTCAGCAGCGCAACAACGAAATGCAGTTCAATCAACACATTGATGCTAAGACCTTTAAGCAACATCAGCACGGCTGAAATTTCATCTGCATGTACAACAGCGAAACTGCAGTTTTGTTATATATATATATATATATATATATATATATATATATATATATATATATATTGCATTTCAGACACAACATAGACAAATACATAGTTTGTTTTCATTCTGTCGACAAAAACAGTCCCCAAAGAAACCAGTGTTAGGCAAGTCAGTACTCCAGCACTCTTGGAACACCAGTCAGTTATTTAGCACTCCTGCAACACCTGCCAGTACTTTAGCACTTTTAGAACATCTGTCAATATTTTTGCACTCATGGAACACCAGTCAGTACTTCAGCACTTCTAGAACACCTGTCAGTACTTCACACCTCTGAGTATTTTCCACTCCTGGAACACCAATCAGTACTTCACACTTCTGAGTACTTTACACTCCTGGAACACCTGTCAGTACTTTAGCACTCATGGAACACCAGTCAGTACTTCAGCACTTCTAGAACACCAGTCAGTACTTCACACTTCTGTGTACTTTACACTCCTGGAACACCTGTCAGTACTTTAGCACTCATGGAACACCAGTCAGTACTTCAGCACTTCTAGAACACCAGTCAGTACTTCACACTTCTGTGTACTTTACACTCCTGGAACACCTGTCAGTACTTCAGCACTTCTGAGTATTTTACACTCCAGGAACAGCTGTCAGTACATCAGTGGACCTGAACTACCTGTTTTATAATTTATAATAAAACCTTGAGGATAAGTACTGCAGCAGAACTTCATCAGCACGAATGAATTATGAACCAGCTCATCTTCTGTAGCAGATAGTTTGCTAAGAAGTGTTGTGAACAAACATTAATATAAATGATTTAGCTAAACGAAGCTCAACAGGCCAGAGTCTAGCTACTGTAATCTTCTTCTCTTACACACCCTTCACTGTAGATATTCTTTCTAGTGTAGATATGAAGGTCAGGCCCATTTTCGACAGAGGATAGTTTTGTCAATTATGCAAAGTATCAGGAAATGGGTGAAGAGAATGTGTTTAATCACTGAAGATTTATCAGCAGAAAAACAGGAGGAAAGAAGCTGCTTGTGCAACTTGACTAGCTGTAACAACAGTTCACAGCATGTACCAGATCCCAAAATTATTCAACCTTTTATTTTTAGTCACACTGCTGATCATGGAGGAGCAGCGAAGAAACCATTCCCTTCAACGCTATTTTTTTAATGCCTGCATTCCAACTACTTGCCTTAGCATGTCAAAAAATTAGCAACGCACTTCGAACTCACACGGTTTGTGAATATAGAGTATGGGAATGTCCGCATGGCTGTCAATAGAACACCCTGTTGAAACTGCCTGCATCATGGCAGCTTTCTGGCACAGAAAATCATTTCGTTCTCAGCCCATTGTTGGGAAGAATATCAAAATGTTATGCGTAAAAAGCTAATTCTTTCTAATGCAAGACATACCGCCCAAGTTAGTATGTTGGGATGGAATTTTCTCTGGGGCAGGAGAAAAATCCTGGCAATGTGGCCTGAAATCGTTGGCCAATAAATCACATCAGTAACCCCTTAGAGCAGAATTAAAAATCGTCCAAATATAACTTAATTCATAAGGGAATATGTGTATGGGTGTTTAATTGAACAGTAGAGCTCAAAGTATTTCTTTTGGAAATAAACCTATATCCTTTTTGTCCTTTTTTATGCATTTCAGACATGTAGTGCAAGGTCCAAGTCTAAAAGCATTAAAGCACCTGAAAGAAAATAACAACTGACTTTCCCAAGCATTATTGGTTCTTTCCTTTATCTTATGCAGTTATCTCAAAGCTGAAAGCACACCATTGTATACAGTGTTTTTAGATGCAGCAGCATGAAATTTTCCCTTCACTTGAACTAATAGACCCAAATCTGCTCAAGCATGACAATGTCTCTGTGCATAAAGATATGCTTTGCCTGGTGTGGAGTAAAAGATCTGCTATAGTGCACTGACGTCAACACTTTTGAACACCTTTGGGATGAATGTGAACGGTGGCCTTTTCCCCTCCACTACATCAGTACCTGATTTTACTAATGTCCTTGTAACTGAATG
Organism: Silurus asotus; assembly: GCA_024362625.1. Lineage (NCBI taxonomy): Eukaryota > Metazoa > Chordata > Actinopteri > Siluriformes > Siluridae > Silurus > Silurus asotus. The sequence goes on from MU551532.1 coordinate 3,058,749, forward strand.
AACACAAATCTACACAATCACACTCCAAAATCTAGTATCACATCTTCCCAGAAGAATGGAGATTATTATAACAGGAAATGGGAACTAAATTTGGAATAGGAAGTCCAAGAATCACATACCAATCTTAAGATCAGGTGTCCACAAGCTTATGTTGATATATAATATAATATTTTACTGTATATATATTATCACATAAGTATCCCATTCATATCAGTGCTGAGCTAGCCAGATAAGCTAGCCGAGTGTGTGGCCTTGTTTTTTAGCCCTTAGACAAATCCTGTTTTTTTTCACATCTTTAAAACTGTTTTACACATTCCACTGTGCGATAAAGTAGAAGCAGTAAGACATAATGCAAGTGCTATAAAAAAAGTGACTGAACCTGATAAACTTTCCTCTGATCTGTTGCCATGTGGGAGCAGACACATCAGAACATCTTAGCATTAGTCACTGTTTACAAGCAGGTCAACAAGTTTAAACACTGCTGCTCTCGTCTCACAAGTAAAATAATCTTATTATTCACCAAGATGACGAGAGTCTTGTCTGAAGAAAGGATGTGGTTTAAGAGAAGGAGATTTGGGGTGTTGAAAGTGACAAAAGAGCTCTGGGAAGTTTATCAGTAATCAGTCAATTATCAGTATGCAGACATTTTGTGTGGTTTCATAAATGCAAACGTTGTCTATCTATACAGCAACCACAGAGCTAAAAGCAGGCATATCAGCCATCTTGAAAGCAGAATCACTTTCCACCAAAAGTGTGTGTGTGTGTAGACATGTGACGTAATTTAGAAATACCTTTCCAACAGTGCTAAACCAGAATCTAAAAACATGTCTTGACTTGATCAGGCTCCATCCGGTATCAATAGACATTGGTTTATTTATTTTTTGGTCCTACATAATGTTTTTATTGCAAGTTTAAAAGGACACAGAAATTAAATTGGACTTTGTTTCCAAATACAGATTAGCACAAACACACACACACACACACACACACACGCAATTAGCTACAACATTGCATAACAGCCTTCTGGATCATGCAAGGATTTGAAAGACAAGAGGGTTGTGTAAGAAATTCAAGAAAACACATGTGGTTTACAATAAACCCTTAATGGAGCAATAAACACAAAGATCAGTGAGACTAATACTAACACAAGAGCCTATTCTTCAATCAAACACACACAAACACACACATAGAGCTTGGAATGCAGGCACGAACAAGATAACAATGCACTGATTTGAGAAATGTGAGGTTTAATCAATACGAGCTCGGCCCATTTGGATCAAGTGGTTTTTAATCCACTGACTCCATAATGTATTTAGTTTCAGAGAAGCATCTTAGCTAGCATCTCTCTCTCTCTATCTCTCTCTCTCTCTCTATCCCTCACACACAAACACACACTGTGTAATTAATTAGGCACAAAACAGACAGGACACGGACAATGAGATATTCCAGACCAATTATTATTCTTATTTAGTTCACTCATTATGCTGTTTGGTTACTCAACACTCCATTACTCAGGAAAACTTTGCCTTGTCACTTCCATAAGTGAAAGGGACATAAAAAGCGGTATTTCTTTACAGTAACACATTTTCAAACTCATCTTTAAATCTGTTGTCACAATGCTAGGTCATGAGTTAGCATGTTTACTCTGCCGCTAATTCGGGGGTTAGCTAGGTTATTGTTATGCTAGTTGTATTACAATGCTTATTAGCTTATTTACTACTAAACACATGGCAAACTGTTGTATCATGTATTCTCCAATGCTAGTTTATGTTTGCCTCTGTATATGGCTAGGTCATGTGTTAAACTGTTTGAGAATCAGAAAGTCAATGTCTGCAAACAAATCCCAGCACCCAGCTACGCTCCAAGCTGCCACAGCTGGGCCCTTGAACAAGGCCCTTAACCCTCATCTTCCCAGGTGTATAAATGACAAATGAAAGTCACTCAGGAGAAGTGCATCTGCCTGATGCGAATTAGAAACTTAAGTGAGATTATAATTCCAACAATTATAGTTGTTTATCATATGTTTTTGTCTTACAATGTAATGACATACTAATAAACATAGCGAAAGCACACATTGATGGTGTGATAGTAATAATTATAATTACAACAACATTACACACACACACACACATACATATATATATATATAAATATAAATATATAAATATAAATATATATAATTATAATTCTTTTTATTAATACATGCTCAAAACATTTAATTTTCAGACATTTATTGGTGGGTTACAGTTGCTGCCAGAGTCCAAAAAACCAAGCAGCAGGACATAATTCAGTACTTAATTAAAGCAATTGTTTAAAACTTGTCTACCAACATGTAACAGGGATCAACAAAGAACAGAATCTAACACTACAACATTAAACATTATTTTTTACATTGTAAAAGTAACATTGTGATATCAAAGCATTGAAGAGTAATCAATTTGCACTTTCTCCTGATCTGGAACTTGAAAACTGCATTTGAATGATTGTGCAAAACTGTGGGAATAATGTCACTCCCAAAACTCACATATCTAAAAGTAAAAAAAAAGAGAGAGAAAACAAAACATCAACCCTTTTACAAAGAAATTACACAAGTAAAGTTTAATTAAACTTAAATAAATGTAAAAAATATATACCATAAAATTTATTTTAAAAGCGGGAAATAGTTCACCCATAACTGCAATCATGGCAAACTAAGTTATATATTAAATCAAGACTGATTAAGTCATAAAAATAGTTGATCTTGAAGTGTAAATTATTTCTAAATATAAAAAATATCTTACCTTGTAAAATCTCCACATTTTTTCATCCGAATGGTCCTTGTCGCTGAGTCTATATTGCAGGAAGTATTGCGCCCGAACTTTCTGCCAACTTTCCGTTTTTTATTTTTATTTTTATTTTTTTCTCTCGACTGTAAGGTGGATGCGAAACATCTACATTCGCACCGTATGGCAGCAAATCAGGTTTAGTGATGTAATTTGATCAGGTTGCTTTCATGTCAATTACATTCAAGTTATAAAAGAGTAATTTAGAACAATAATAGTTATTTTCTAGCATTTTAAATATATCTTATGTAAGTTGTTTGTTTCTATTAAAGAAAAAGCTTGAATCATTTCATGCCCCTGCATTTACATTTTATGGATTTGGCGGATCTACAGCCAACAGCAGAGATGCAGAAATAAGAACAAGACTGACCTCTCAAATGACTCTCTAAGAGTGAATCAATGTTGTACTCTCAAATTCTACATTAACATCTATGTGGCACTAGTTTTACATAGTAATTAATTCCAAAACTCAACATCTCATATTATTTTGTACTTTAATGCATCATGAACGGTGTTACACAATATATTAAAGTATATGCATCTTAGATATGTTTTTTTCCACAATTGTACTTTATTATATATGTTGCAAGCAACCAATAGAACTACAAATATGTTCATATATGTTCAAATTTATTAAGTATAATTTTATATGTGTTCATATATGGCCATATAGTAGATTTCCGTATGGGTTTTGCCGTTGCTAGGATGCTAGTTTGTAAGATTTATTTGAGTATACTGCTAATTTGTGTGGTTAGTATTTGCATTTTAATGCTAGTCCTATTTTTTTTTATTTCAATGCTTTTTCATGTGTTTCTGTTTACTCTGATCTTGGTTCATAAAGCTGCCTGATTTCCAGAGAACGGAAAAAGGCGACCTTCAAGGCTCTCTCGAGACTTGACATATTGGAGGAAAATATTAATAGTTTGTTCGAAAACAAATGTACTAATGTGAACACGAAACGTTCAAACCAATTCAAAACACATTTAAATCAAGCACATAGGGAAGCCTTGGCAACCGAAGAGTTAGTGTAAGAAAAAAGCAAGAAAAAAAAAAAAAACAAGGGAAGGAAAAGTCAGAAATGTGTGAGAACAGTTAAAAGGAGAGAAAACCTCAAAGCAGCTGCACAGTTCATGCACTTGTACACTGCTTGAGCATGATACGAGTGTACTATCCCACATACCCTAAATTCTCTACTTTCTGCGATGAGGCTCATGAAAACCTCTCATTATTCAAAAGTGTATTTCAGAAGTATGCGTATTTGAAAGTACGCTCATTTAAAACTGACCCTTGCTCATTAAAGCTGATTATGACTCTGTAACGAGGAACTCAAAACATATCTACAGAATTTCATTCTGATGCGTTCGGGTTCTTTTCACGCACAAATCATAAAAACAAAACATATATGCCATCGCACGCTGTTCGATGCTAATGAATATGCTAAACTGTTGTAGACTAAATGAATTCACCTCCTTGGGCTATATTTCATAAGTCGTTTTTCTTGCGCATTTATTTCTCAACTATGAAATAAGGGTAATTACAATGAATTACAGCTGCTGCTTTGTGCCAAGGATAATTAAAGCTAATACAACAAAATTATGGCTACATTAAACAAAATATGCTAATCGTGTTAAAGTTGATTAATGCTAATGAGTTCGTATTGGAAAAAAACGAGTACGCCTAATATGCTAACGCAAACACACAAACACACAAATTGGCATTGCTGTATATGCAGAGAAAAACACATTTTACATGAGCAGGATAGACAATACTGATATTGTATAGTGACAATACTGATAGAGTTCGTTAAGATAGCAACCAAATGTATTTTTTAATACACCATGCTAAACAGATTCCATACAGCTGGTAAAATATTTGAATAAAAAGTACATGTGATACATGTGATATGCCAACAGAGTACATTGGGGTATTTTACCAAGATAGTGATATCACAAAACTTTGCCCTGATCTAAGTCAGATGGCCCAGTAGAAGGCCATCAAGTCAAGACATGGCCTAGCCAACACAGGAGTCTTAAAGAAAGGGGATCGGTATGGGAAAATATATTATATATAACACATAGCAATTTACAGGCATGTGGACGAGCAACAATTCAGGTGTGGAGAGCTTTGCTACGTTTGCCTGTCCTGCAAACAAATACACTAACCAGGCATAACTTTATAGCCACTGATCAAGCATAACAATTATGACCACCTGCCTAATATTGTGTTGGTCCCCACCAATTTTGATAAATACTGACCACTGCAGACCGGGAACACCTCACAAGAGCTGCAGTTTTGGAGATGCTCTGACCCAGTCGTCTAGCCATAACAATGTGACCCTTGCCAAACTCGCTCACATCCTTACGCTTGTCCATTTTTTGAGGACAAAATGTTTACTTGCTGCCTAATAAATCCCACCTAATAACAGGTGGCATGATGAAGAGATAATCAGTAATTATACGGTGTGTAAAAACGTATTGAACTAGTCACATTTTATCTTAGTAAATATATTTCTAAAGGTGCTATTGACATGAAATCTTTTGCAGATGTTGATATCAACCCATTTAGTCCACACATACAAAGAAATAAACCATACTTGTTAATAAATGAAGTTATGTGTAATAATGTGTAATGACACAGAAAAAGAATTGAACACATGAAGAAAGGGAGGTGAAAAAAGGAATTGAAAGCCAAGACACCAGCTGAAATCAATCAGTAATTAGAAAGCAGTCCTGCCCCTTGACAGTGCAAATTAACATCAGCTGCTTCAGTCTCAACTAATGGCCTATATAAAGATGTCCTATTACCAAGATGTCATACAAGAAACATCTTATGATGGGTAAAGCAAAGAACTCTTTCAAGACCTTCACAACCTTATTGTTGCAAAACATACTAATGGCATTGTTTACAGAAGGATTTCAAAACGTCTAAATGTTCTAGTAAGCACCGTTGGGGCCATAACCTAGAAGTGGAAATAACATTTCACCATAAACCCACCATGA
>MU551532.1:3069569-3094104 GCA_024362625.1 Silurus asotus
GACCCTGCGCTCTGACCCCGGCTTTCTAACATCGCTGGGATATGCAAAGAAATAACTTTTTCTCTGTGGGATTAATAAAGTATTCAATAAAGTATGTCAAAGACAAAATTGCTCAAATTCCATGTGGAGTCAATTTCCTAAATGGCTGCTCTCGAACCATGGAGGACATTTAGCTTCAGATTTCTGGAGTGAAAACATACATGAAACACACTGAAGTCAAATACCAAATAATATACTAAATTAATTCAATCAAAACACATTAAATAAGATGATTGGGTTGTAATAACAAGATATCATATAGCTTATTACATCAGTAAAATGAAACATTAATGGAAGCCGCTACTTACAAACACATTCAGTATGTTTATACTGAGATATTTTCATATGAGATCAAAACTTTTCCTGTATTTTGTTAGAATTTTACTTTTGGGGGCTTCACATGAAGACATTTAACATAGTTTGATATGAAATAGTGTTGCCAATGGGTGACTGGAACAAAGTTCTGTGGACAGATGTGTCCACATTTGACATTGTTGGCTGAAGATAGATTTTAGCAGACTGCCTCACACTCACAGTCGAGCATGGAGGTGGAAGCTTAATGGTGTGGGGTTGATTTGAAGCAAGGAAGGCTGGAGACTGTCCAGGTGAAAAGAATACTGAACCAACATGGCTACTATTTATACCTCATTCCATACCACCCAATTCCATCTGGACTGTGGCAAATTGGAACTGACTTCACCATACAACAAGACAAACCTATATCCAAGTTCTGTAAACATATTTATACTGTGTTTTCTATCCTGCCAAGTCACTGCACCTAAATCCTATTGAACTGCTCTGGGATGAACTGGTTCACAAAATCAGAAAGGAATCTAACCAACTAGTGAAGAACGGATCCGGCAAGTTTGACCAGAGCCATGGCAAAATATTTCAGCTGAACGTTCAGAGCAAAGAACTGTCCTGATCCCAAGAATTTTCAACGAAGATAAAGCTGAACATCTGTTGGTTGGTGAAAGTAAATACTATTAAATGACCTAGATAGCTGCATAGAAACAAAAGGAACATGCACATGTCTCACAAACACCATAAAGTTCTAGGTGTTGCCACCGTATTTTTCCACCAGAACTCTGCAAGAAACTTGGCTGTCAGCGACTCAGCCTCGTACAAGACGACGGGTGTGACCGTGGTGACGCAACTCTTAGGTGAAGCTTTGGAAGTCGATCTGTTTGAGAAATTCACGGGAAGAAAAAAGACTCAAAGAATAAAGCTCTGCTGCATCGTTGTTGTTTTTTTTTTTCTTCAAAAAGTGACAGAAAGAAATGAACGTCAAATCAAAAAAGACTACCAAAAGGTATTTGAAATGCATTGTGGGTAATCATCCAAAGTTCTCCAAAGAAAACATCTGAGCAGGTGTTGATGTGATGAAAAGAGGGTTCAGAAAACCGGATGTAATGTGTTTATTATGTGACAGATTAATATGTAGGTGTACTATTGATGTGGATTTGACCAGTTGTTATATATTTTGAAGTAAACATGGGTATGCATCATGAAGTAGAAGTAAAAGCACCCACCCTCCTTCCACCCACGCACACGCGCGCGCCCTATGCCTGAAATAAATAACAAACAAACATAAGCAAGCAAATAAATAAATAATGCTTATCAGATATAGGCAGTCCGGTGTGTTTTTGCTGATTAGGAGTGTAAATTCAGTGTTAGCTATTTCAATTAGTTGCAAGGTCACATCCTGTACCATGTTTCTTTCTCTTTTTTTTTGCGTTCAAGGCTCGCGCTGGATTGCATACGTACGATGGAATTGCATATGTAATGTACGTACCCGTACGCGCTCAGCGGAATAAACACATGCACGCTCGGCTTCTGTACCGCAACCTGCTGAAAACAAGATCTTTTTTCTTTCCTGGGTTTTCTCTCCTTTTCTTTCTTTCGTTCCTTACTCCGTGTTTGTGTGTATATTTTGCTTCCTGGTTGAGGTGGTGAGCGTGTGCGTGTGTGTGTGTGTGTGCGTGTGCGTGTGCACCGGGGCGGGGCGAGACCTGCCTGCGCGAGCCCGAACACGCCGCATCTCTCTATCGCGACCTTATCGCTGTCACGACACGCGCGCATGCGCAATCGGCGTTCACGTTGCAATCCAAAGGAAAGAAGGGGAAAAACGTAATAGGAGATTTTTTTTTTTGGCAAACATTATAATTAGAATGTTTTATTTGCAGTAGTGCAAATATATAAAAAAAACCCGCATGGAAAGTTTTTCACGTGTGTATGTGTTCTTACTCCACGTGATTATTGGAGCTGGAGTCGTGCCCAGAAACACACTCATTTTTTTTCCAGCAAAATCAGAGTTTACACAGGTTGCAACACCTTTCACACACACACACACACACACACACACACACACTTGCAGTAGCCACCAATACGGAAATGTAATGTATGTACACATATGAAATATACATTTATTAAATATATACACATAAAAAGTTAAAACATATATCTGTACACACACACACACACACACACACACACATGCACACACACACACACACACATTAAAATGATAAATATGCACAATATATTCTCAATAAATGTATATTGAATATATAAATGCCATATGATATAATATTGTGTGCACATATATTTGGAATATATGTTATGTTCTCATATTATATAGGAGTATATGAACTACAAAATATTTATCATGAATGTAAAAACCAAAGAATTGTAATAATGCTTTCATAAATATCTTCAGTGTTTTTAAATATAGGTTACGAACGTGTACTTACACACTTGCAATGCGATGCACACGGCATGCCTAAACTTAAATGATAAATAGTGCGTTTAGCAAAAATATGTAATACAGTAACACAGTTAAAACATTAAAACTTTATTAAAACAGATTTCAATTTAAGAGAAAAAATGGTTAAGCTGCGCAAACTACTGAGCATTGAACACACAGACGTTTTTTAATAATAAAATAAAAAAAAATTTGCTGCTAGACCACATGCACGAATCTCCATAATAAGTGCGGCTTGATGACATGCACCCTGTTTAGGGACTCACGTTTCTATAGAAACCAAAGTAGTCCAAATGTCATGGAGCTGCCTGTGCTACAAACACCCAGTGCATGTGCTATAAAATGATGCCTTCTGAATCATACGCTTAGAAGTATGATAAAGAAACAGTCACTGATATACACTATATGGCCAAAAGTATACGGACACCTGGTCATAAATATGGTATGTGCTTTTTGAACATCATAGTCCACATTTAGTCCCAATTTGCTTTTATAATTCTCTCTTCGGGGAAGATGTTCCACTAGATTTTGGAGTCTGCTTGTGGATGTTTGTGTTCATCAGCAACAAGGGTGTTAGTAAAGTCAGTTACAGATGTAGGTGAGGTGAGAAGGGATGCAGTCAATGTTTCTATTAATCTCAAAGTTGTTCAGTAGGTTGAGATTAGAGCTCTACAAGCAGGCCACTCTAGAGCTTCTGCTCCAAAATATTTAAACCATACCTTCATGGAATTGGCTTTGTGCACAGGGGCATTGCTTAACTAGTACAGGTTTGGGTTTCCAAGTTCAGTTTTATTCTACCGCATCCAAAGGCATCTCAATGCCTTCAACAGTGGTAACAGTTTGAAGAAGAACCACATGTGCCAGAAGAGGCCAGATGCCCCAATACCTTTGTCCATATAGTGTAACTAAGTGACACTATGTCTGAGTAAATCTAGTTATAAACTATCTATTGTGGATTCCAGCACTTGTGCTGTTATTTACAGGTCATTCCATGCTCCTAAAACACAAAAATGTAAAATCTTCTGTATTATTTTCAGCAGGGCCTAAGGCACCATGCAGATGGAGTTGCAGACATCATTTTTCCTGAACCCATGCTCAGCTGGAAGCCAACATCTGAGTGTTCATTTAAATCTATGAGGGTCAGCAACAAAAGTGCGCTGGCAGATCAAGATATCTGTATAATGCATATCTTTATAATGAGGACACAATATCCCCCGAAAAGTGTGATTTACAACCTATGAGGGTCAAACGAAATCTAAGCACAACAGAGGCATTTTTTTACTCACGACTGCAAAACCGGATCAGGATTTAGTCCCAAAGTCTAACATTTTGCAGAAACTACAGTATATCACGCTGAAATGTTTGGCCATTGTAAATACACTTGAGAAAAAAAAATATATATAGAATGCCACACCAAGATTATATTAAGTGTAAGATTAATGGGGTGGTAGATTAGTGTTTTAGGGTCATGAGTTTAACTCCCAGCCACACCAAGCTGCCACTCCTGGGCCCCTGAGCAAGGCCCTTAACCCCATAGTTACTCAGTTGTATGAATAAGATAAATGTAGATTGTTCTGAATAAGGGTCTCTGCCAAATGTCTCAATGTAAACGTAAAATTAAATAGTTGAACATTTCAAGGAAGAAACATTAAAGAAAGCAATAAAGGAAGGAAGGAAGGATAAGAGTGGTAGCTTAGCTCACTGCTGGGCCGTTGAGAAAGGTCCTTAACCCCATAGCTGCTCAGTTGTCTGATTGAAGAAGGGAATAAAGGAAAGAAGGAACAAAAGAGGGAAGGAACAAACCAACAAACGAACGAACCAATGAACCAAAAAAGAAGGAATTGTAGTCGTAGCTCTTTGCTTAAGATGCTACAATTCTTATCTGAAAGTCATGAAGGAATGAAGAAACGAACGAACAAATGAACAAACTAACTTAGGAAGGAAGGAGAAAAGAAGGAATAGAAGTTGTAACCCAGTGCTTGAGATGTTAAAGTTTTTATGTGAAGGTCATGAAGGAAGGAAGAAAGTCATAGCTCAGTGGTTAATATGTTAAACTTTGGATCTTAAGGTCATGAAGGAATGAATAAAGGAAGTAAGGCACAAATGAACAAACAAACAAAGGAAGAAAGGAAAGAAGAAAGAAGGGATGGAAGTCGTAGCTCGGAGTTTAAGATGTTAAACTTCTGATGTAATGGTCTTGCGACTGCAGGGCCCTTAAGCAAGGCCCTTGAACGCATAGCTGCTTAGCTGTTTGAATAAGATCAGTTGTAAGTCTCCCTGTATATGAGTGTCTGCCATAAATGTATAAACGTATAACATTATTATTTAAGTTTTCTTCTTCTTTTTCTCCTTCTTATTCTTATTCTTATAGCTTTTAGACTACATGCACTAAACTCCAATTCCTGTTGACCTCCATTATAGATTTTGGATTGCTATAACTCCTAACCCATTAAATCTACATTTAGCACATCTGTTTTGTTAAGTGGTGTTCTGATGTATCAAGCTAAATATTTTTAAACTGATCTTTCCATAGCGGACAAGAAAAAAATCCAAAATACTTCCATTGCCTTGCATTGTGGGAATAAACAGAGCATGGGTTGGAATGTTTGAGATTCCAACTGCAACTGCCAAAAATCATACAGGATTTCATACATCTCCTTATTAATCTCCTGGTATCTGTTTCTTACTAATAACACTCACTCCATGTATTTACTCGTCTCACTCCATCATTCCATCTGACATTCTACTTCATTATATTTGTTATCTATCTTTCTACTAGCTGTCGCTCTGTATTTCTGTTCGTTTGTCTCCTTTTCTTTCTTTCTTTCTTTCTTTCTTTCTTTCTTTCTTTCTTTCTTTCTTTCTTTCATTCTTTCTTTCTCATTTTAACTTTAAACTAATACCAAGCTCCTACCAAACCTTCAAGCCGACATCTAAGTTTGTTGTGTGCTTATCTGTAAAACCATCTACACCTATCAGGACATTTTTTATCAGGACTCCAGAAGAACAAAAACGAGAACAAGAAAGGTTTTGATAAAAGTTTTTGATTGGTCTCAGGCAGGTGTGGAACCCATCTTTGAATACAGTTGGATATTTTTGATGTAACTTTGATTAAAGAAACCCCTGGTATTGCTGACAATGATGTAGAGTTTTGCTTATTGCTTGCTAATTGTAATATGCAGAGGGTTTTAATGAGACCTTACATCAAACAGCACTTTTAACAGCAGGCATTAAAGTAGAAATTTTGAAAGGAACCAGATTCAGAAGAGAACATGAAAGGCAAATAGAGAATATGAGAACACTGTGTAAAAGTTGTAATACGACCATAGCATAAGATTACATGGCATATAACAACATATAATTGGCAGCTCTGAAGAGTAGGGGCTTCACTTTCGGAAAAGAATGAACTCAAATAAGAAGCAAGGAGAGACCAAGGGAAAAAATGAAGAAGGAAGGAAAGAAGGAAGGAAGAAGGGATGGAAGTCTTAGCCCAGTGTTTAGTATGTTAAACATGATCTAAAGGTCATGAAGGAAGGAAGGAAGGAAGGAAGGAAGGAAGAAGGGATGGAAGTCTTAGCCCAGTGTTTAGGATGTTAAACCTGATCTAAAGGTCATAAAGGAAGGAAGGAAGGAAGGAAGGATCGAAGGAAGTCAAAGCTCAATGTTTAAGATGTTAAACCCTTTTATGTAAAGGTCATCAAGGGTCACTTCTGCCACTTCTGGGTCTTTGAGCAGGACCCCTTTGGATGGGGGGCAAGAAGGGAGAAAGGAAATAAGGAACGAAGCAAGGAAAGCAGTAGGGAAGAATGGAAGAAAGAAAGACAAAAAAAAGGACCTAAAAAAGTAAGGTATAAAGAAACAAAGGAAAAGGGAAACAAGGAAACTTTAACTGGTTTTGAATTGTATACTTATTTACCTGTGTGTGTGTGTGTGTGTGTGTGTGTGTGTGTGTGTGTGTGTGTGTGTGTGTGTGTGTCCATGCAGGATATTGCATAGTAGAAAAACATTCTTCCTTACTATGTTTCTGCATGACTTTGTATATTATTGCTCAATTGTGAATCGTGACTCATCAGCGCCAAAATGTAGGACTTTTTGTCATTATGTTCTCGTGTTACCTGATCCAGATTTAAAGATTTGAGCTGAAACAGAGCTGTCGGTTTTGCCAGCGAAAAATATTAAAGGCAATAACTCACAGCATCGTCACTTTTTACCCAGAAAACAAAGCTTCACTATTATAGAAAGACATCTTCAGATTAAATCATTAAACCATGAGGACCTTGAGGGCCATCCGTGGCTTGATGATATGCTGAAAATAATCCGGTGAGTAGGTGGGGTACCTCAGTAATAAATGTAAATGTAGTAGCTACTGTTGTATAATGAAAGAGCTTCTCAAGTTGTAGTAGGCGAAACCCCCACCTACACACACCTGCTACTTTAATTGCAGCACTGCTGGAAGACTTTTTCCCAAAACATCCTGTTTTCACAGAAACTTGACAGGATCCAAGCTGTAAAAGTGCCACCTACTCAGACTGCATTTGAAAGCAGAAAGGTCAACAGCTCCGAAAACCAGTTGGCCAGTGGAGGGAAGGAGGAGAAGGAGGCAGTGTAGCAGTTGGTTGGTGATGGAGAACCTAGAAAGGTTAAAAACAGCTTGTGGGGGTACTTGAATGTGAACTTTTGTTAAGTCCTATCTCAAACTCTCGAATACAGACCACTGAGTGCTGATCAATAATGACAAATGAAGCCCTGAGAGCAGGTGTGTGTGAGAAAAAAAACAAAACAACCGACTTCCCCTTCTACCTTTTTTATCTCGCTGTTTTATCAGATTCATGATTCCTGCCCTCCAGGTGCAGGTTTTGTTACTACTTACGGGCCAATTTCATTAAGTAGAGAACAAGAGGTCGTGTGGGTCGAAGTGGACGTTAAGGAAAAAGCACGCAGATGTTAATGTAAATGCAGCCTTCATTTAGGTCATGAAACTCTCTGGACATTTCCCAGAGAACTGCTCTCTTATCAACAAGCCACAGTGTTTCCACCCACAGACCTTTTTTGTTTGCTCGTACACACTGTCGGGTGTGAAAGTCCCAGAAGATCAGCTGCTTCTGAAATACTCACCCAAGCCCATCTGGCACCAACAACAAGTCACAGAGATCCGAGAACTAGCTCTTGACCTGTATGTTGCTGCGACATGATTTGCCAGTTGGATAACTGCATAAACAAGAGGGTGTAAAGGTCTGCCTATTAGAATGGATGGTAAAAAAATATATGTGGTAGTTCACTGGGTAAATTGTTGGATTTCGGATCAGGTCATGGGTTCAAATCCCAGCACCACCAAGCTGGGCCCTTGAGCAAGGCCCTAAACCCTTAATTGCTTGGATGAATAACTAAGATAACTGTAAATCGCTCTGTAAAAGGGCGTCTGCCAAATGCCATAAATGGGTTTGTCCTGCCATGATTATGGACTAAGCTGATATGAAGCAGTATCTTGGAATCAGCTAAGATTCCTGGATTGGAAACAATATCTATCTATCTATCTATCTATCTATCTATCTATCTATCTATCTATCTATCTATCTATCTATCTATCTAGATATAGGATGTATGTTTGGAGTAATTTTTCTGCTACAGAATAAATATGGGGCCAATCAAACGCCTTCCCGATGGTATTGCATGATAGATAAGTATCCGCATGTATTTCTCAGCATTGATTTCACCATTAATCCTGACAAAATCTCCAACTCCATTTGCAGAAATGCAGCCCCTAACTTGCAAGCAACTTGCAACCTCCAAGCTTCACTGTTGCCTGCAGACACTCATTATTGTATCTTTGGCAAACAACTTGTTCTTGGGTACAGTCACGAACATTTCACATTTCGACTCATCAGTCCAGAGCACCCGCTGCCATTTTTCTGGACCCAAGTTCATGTGCTCATGTTCATAGTGCCTTGTTTTCATGTTTTTCCCAATGATTTTTGGCGCCAATTCTTCTGGCAAGACTTCTATAAAAAAATGCATGATTTTAAAAAACAAAACTCATATAAACTTATGTTTTAAAATAATCATATGAATAAAAAATCTTTAAACAGAAAATATCGCTTCTGTAAATTCTCGAAAGATCCAGGATTTTAGCTTGGCATGGCTTTCAAATGCAGCAATGGACCACAAATCACAAACCAAGCTTCAGTGATCTACAATGGACCCAGTAATAATTATTACAAAATGCTGTACCTTCAAAGGATGCGATTATTGCAGCAAAAGAACAAAGCGAGTGTGTTTTCTTTGGAATATTGGACAATTCTATAAATGATTTGTGCACCAGTCAGAACATTAAGGGGGCTTTGTCTTGCTGAGAGGGACCTCTGTGACATTCTGTTTGTGTTTGAATTTTGTAAACCTCATTTCAGCTTTCCATAAAGCCTCGCTGCACTTCGGGCACCATAGCAACAAGCTGCCCCAAAGGCCAAATGTTCAAAATGTTGCAGGAGTTTTTTTATCTGTAATTTTCTATAATTGATGCTTTTGTCTGTATCTCCAAAACAATGCCCCTGAGACTGAGGGATTATACAAATGATATCACCAACCTGACTCAGGGCTACTGAGTGTGTGTGTGTGTGTGTGTGTGTGTGTGTGTGTGTGTGTGTGTGTTTTTGTTTCCATCCATCTGCTTTAATGTGAATGTTGAATTTGTGCACTAAAACAACCTGAGTGCAACGCAGATCCTCATGGTTACATGGAGCTCTACATAAAAGAACACACACTCTAAATAGACACAAGGACAACAATCATATTACATACTACAGTATAGGGACAAAATTATTGGGACACCTGACTTTTCTAGCCATATGTGGTTCTTCTTCAAACTGTTACCCCAATGTTACAAGCACAGAATTGTATAGGATGTCGTTGAATGCATTAGCATTACTTTCAGACCCAAACCTGCTCAACATGTCAGGGAACCATCAGCCACGCCTCCCTCCAAAGCTCAACTCTCACTCAGCCTCTCCCTGTTCTACATTACCTACACCTGTTCCCCATTACCTTTCCCCTTCATAAGGGCCCGATTCCACCTCACTTATTGTACAATCTACTTGTTGCCATCACTACCGGACTTCCTAAAACTGGTACTTCCATGCTCCTGGGAGGAAGCGCTCAAGATAGGTTTGCCTTCACCGGTTAACACTGGCGATCATCCCTGGACTAACCGCATTACGAATTCAATCCGCATTATGATTCAATCGACTCTCCAGTTTGTGCTTTTTATCAAGCCCCTCTGCCTTGTGTGTTTAAACTAATAAAGTGTCTAACCCTACTCCGGTTTCCGACTCTTGGTCTACGTCGTGACACAACGTGCTGATGCTCATGTGTAAAAAGCCAGCTCCATGACGCTTTGGTTTAGAGTGGAACATCATGAGTGGCCTGCTGTAGAGCTCTGACCTTAACCCTATCGAACACCTTTGGGATTAATTGGAATGCACTTCGGGCCTCGGAATGAGCACAAATCTTCATCATCACACTCCAAAATTTAGTGAAACATCTGCCAGAAGAGAGAAATTATATTATAGCAGCAAATAGGGAATGGGATCAAAAAGCACAAACCAAACATATGATCAGGTGTCCACAAACCTTTATCTAGTTGTAGTTTATTTTTAATGTATGTTTCATGCTTTTCAGTGTTATATAAACATAAAATCAACTCGTTAACAATTCTTATTGTTCTTATCCACTGTGTGCTTGTAGTACATAACGGAGGATAAGTTCACATTGCAAAAGAAACTGTGTTAGAAAGGTTTGTTCTAATGTTTCATACAGAATTTAAAGCATAAAATATCTAACGATAATTTCTGAATTCTAGCAATTTGAATAAAGCAAAATCATGTATCTAATGCAAACACTAACTAGTCATGAATCGGGACAGAATTTAAAATGGCTGACATTCTAACAAACCAATCAGACATGAATTCTAGCATTTAGGACAAAGTCATGAAAATCGAGAAATTCTTAGTAAAGTATTTTATTAACGCTAATTTTTGGGATGAAGCCAATATAGTGTTCGTTCTAGGAAGTGAAGCATTTGGGTCAAAGCCCAAGAAGACTAAAACTGTCGTAGATTAGTGATTACAAGAAGATTAAAAGACTCATAAAAAGCCTCTTCTTTATGATCTTCTTCCTCATATAAATGTACTGTACATCCACCATCCACTATCTCACACATCAGTGCCCCCTCTAGTGGTTAGACCTAAATAAAAAGAAAAAAAAAAAGAAAAAAAGGAAAATAATAGTCTTGCTTATTGCTTCACTCCTTGCCATGACATATTATTTCGGTTTAATGTCAGCACCCATCACTGCCCCTGTAATAGAACAGCTACTGAAAACAATGCTTTCAGACTCATTATAATTGATGAAACACATTTAATCCTTTATCCTTAAATCAATTATGGAGATCTGCTCTGGGTTTTGTTTTTTTTAACTGTTCGTATTTCCTGGAGTCTCTCTTCTTCCGAACATGCAGCGTCATCGGTGTAATGTTATTAGAGTGGTCCTGTTTAAATATCATTAGTGTAATTAAAGAAAAACGTCCTAACGCTTTGCATGTTCTGTCATTGGTTCGTTGCTTAACTGTGTTCACCTGTACCATGTCCTGCAGTTCTTGAGGTATAATGGTTCGACTTACAATTTTTCGATCTTATATTGACAATTGTGATACGACAAAATGTAAAAAATTATCTAAGTCAATCGATTAGAATATTTAATTGTGATTAATCTCATTATTGTCATGAGTTGACTCGCAAATTAATCCTTTTTTTCTGTTCTAAATGTATTACTCTAATCAACATGGGCATGGACACACATGGATGCTTTATGCAAATGTATGTTTATTTTTACACATTTAGATTGGGAAAATTCGCATTGAATTGTGATTTTTCCCATAGGAAATAATGTAAACTCAAATAATCCTATCCACATTATCCACAATTTTTTATGGTATTGTTTATGCGCAAATTATTGTCTCTAATGTATCTGAAACACATAACAATGATTTGTACACAATATAAAGTAAAAATAAAACAAATTGACCTGCACTTAACCTTTATAAAAGAGTCGTGGCTGGCATAAGGGAGAGGAGAGGGAGGAGAGGAGGAGGAGAGCTATTGTTTAAAAGGAGAATCACCTTCCATGAAAACACACATGGTCACAATACTATTGTAAACAGTACATTTGCACAAATGCTGCCTGTACGAGGGATACACACCGAATGAAGATGAATATGCGGGAAGCTGACCTGAGCTCCCATTGTTTTACACAACAAGAGAGAAAAAAAAACATTATCTTATTTGAGGGCATACAGCAAATAAAACCGTCCGTGTGGAAACATAGCGTTCGTTTGGTGTCCTGATGATTTATCAGGAGCAGTCCTGAGGAAAAACGTGCTTTACATCCTGCAAAGCATTCAAAAAGCATATTACTAGCAATCTCTAGTTTCATCTACATAAATCATCAGGACACCAAACGAAAGCTATGTTTCCACACGGACGGTTTTATTTGCCGTATGTGTGCATATTTTGGTGCTGATTTGAGACTTGGTTATTTTTCATTGATTTGTTTAGTGAAATGTTTAGTGCTGGAGTTTATTTATTTTTATATATATCTGAGCAAAGAAAGGACGTCATTAACAAATCTGTGTTGCAATGAAAGCTTTAATATCGCCTTTTATATTTATTTATTTATAGTTATTTATAAAAATGGTCAGAAATGCACGCTGCATTAATCGCACCCTAATACAATTAATTTTAATGAATTTGGGTTTTTGACAGCCCTAGTAAACAGATTTTAAGTTTCTTGCACTCGCTGCCACATACAGACATAATGTAATTTAATAAATGTATTAAATTAATAACAAATTATTGTCCAAATTATAGTATACTCAAAATGATAGTATACTTATAGTATACAACCCCATACTACATACTACTCACCATTTTTTAAGACTTCTGGGTAGGCTAGGCCATATCGTGACTTACGACACTTTCAATTAATCGTAACGCATCTCTATTGTAAGTAGGAGTTTACCTGTAGTAGTGTAAATGCAAGGATTCAAGGATCCATAATGCGGAAGTGATTTATCGCGATTAATCGATTAATTCTGATCACTTTTTATCATACACAGAGATAAAGTAGAAATAGATGTTAACAAATAATTATTAGACTAAGAAAAAGAGATTGTGTGTGTGTGAGAGAGAGAGAGAGAGAGAGAGAGAGAGAGAGAGAGAGAGAGAGAGAGAGAGAGAGTGTGTGTGTGTCTAATGGGTCATATGTGGAAAAATTGATAATGTAAATGTAAAGGGAGGTAAATACCCCCATCTGACATCCAGTAGACGGTGGGTGTACCTGCTGAGTGAATTCGAAATCCTGTTTTTTGCACCTAGCCATGGACTGTCCCTTACATTATATCCATATATCACTGTCCACTTTAATAGGAACACCTATCATGGTTGGAAAGAGTGATTATATGAGTTCCTGGCAGCTTGAACCAATCTGGGCAATTTTCTCAATACTTTCCTATCAACAAATCATTTCGTGTCACTCACGGGATATTTTTGTCAATGATGAATGAAGTCCCAGAAGATCAAGTCCAAGTTTATTTCTATAGCGCTTTTCACAATGGACACTGTCTCAAAGCAGCTTTACAGAATTTAAGAATAAAAGTGATTGATGTGTGTTTATCCCTGATGATGAAGCCCGGGGCGACCGGAGAAAAAACTCTCTTAGATGTTATGAGGAAGAAACTTTGAGAGGAACCAGACTTAAAAGGGAAACCCATCCTCATTATAAATCTTAAAACAATACAAAACAGTAAGGACATACCGTGAATACCAGAGTGTGTGATTATGAGTTATGTACAGTCTTTTGCTACTGAGCAACTCATAAAATAGTTCAACATTTTGAGATCTTTATAGATCCAACACCAACTCCTTCATGCAAGAGCCTTTAAACATATAATCCGGTCCATGAAGTGGGATCCAAATAGCACTGGTAAGATGGTTTATAGTGTTTGCAGGGTCGGCGTTTACTTCTTTAATGGTCAATAATCTTCATGAGGTGGGACACAACAGATCAGCTGTTTCTGAAATGAGCCTCTGGAACCTATCACATCCAGGATCCACAATGCGGAAGTGAATAATCGTGCATAACCGAGTGCGCTAAAATGGTGTAAAGGACACCTAGCTGTGTGTTATTTGTCGTTAACGTGGTCACATGCCTGCTTTGACACAAAAAATCTCTCTTGAGCAAAAACTGACTGGCTTCGATTGGATGCAAATTTTTGAATTCTGCCATGTGGAAAAAATAATAATGTAAATTGCTAATAATTGCTAAATGCTAATATTAATGCTAATGCTAATAATGCTAATACTGTAAACATTTACCATCAGTTTTATCCATTTAGTCAGTTGTGACCATGTGACCATGGTATAAGAAAGTCACTATGGTATAAACAGGATATTCCTTGGATATGTGTGCGTTAGACGATTTTAATGCATGACAGGGAGGTAAATACCCCCATCTGACATCCAGTAGACGGTGGGTGTACCTGCTGAGTGAATTCGAAATCCTGTTTTTTGCACCTAGCCCTGGACTGTCCCTTACAATATATCCATATATCACTGTCCACTTTAATAGGAACACCTATCATGGTTGGAAAGAGTGATTATATGAGTTCCTGGCAGCTTGAACCAATCTGGGCAATTTTCTCAATACTTTCCTATCAACAAATCATTTCGTGTCACTCACGGGATATTTTTGTCAATGATGAATGAAGTCCCAGAAGATCAAGTCCAAGTTTATTTCTATAGCGCTTTTCACAATGGACACTGTCTCAAAGCAGCTTTACAGAATTTAAGAATAAAAGTGATTGATGTGTGTTTATCCCTGATGATGAAGCCCGGGGCGACCGGAGAAAAAACTCTCTTAGATGTTATGAGGAAGAAACTTTGAGAGAAACCAGACTTAAAGGGGAAACCCATCCTCATTCTAAATCTTAAAACAATACAAAACAGTGAGGACATACCGTGAATACCAGAGTGTGTGATTATGAGTTATGTACAGTCTTTTGCTACTGAGCAACTCATAAAATAGTTCAACATTTTGAGATCTTTATAGATCCAACACCAACTCCTTCATGCAAGAGCCTTTAAACATATAATCCGGTCCATAAAGTGGGATCCAAATAGCACTGGTAAGATGGTTTATAGTGTTTGCAGGGTCGGCGTTTACTTCTTTAATGGTCAATAATCTTCATGAGGTGGGACACAACAGATCAGCTGTTTCTGAAATGAGCCTCTGGAACCAATCACAGAGATCAGATTTATTCTGATAGATCTGTGTCATTTTCTGCATTCTGCTGCTGCAACATGATTGGCCTGTTGAATGACTACAGAAATAACTGTGTGTACAGATGTTTCTATCAAAGTGAATGATGAACGGACATGCAAATTTAGGAAGAAAATGTGAATCTGACGGCGATTGATTCGAGGTTAAGCTGATACAGTGCTGTAGCTTGAAACCAGCAAAGATTCCTAGTTTGTAAACAATAAATATCTTGTCAAGACTTGTGTCCACCACCTGCCATTTCAATGAGGATTTGTTGCTACTAGTGGGTTGTGTATTAGCATTTAAAAATAAAAAAACAGATGTGAGGTGAAGACAGTGTTATTGTTGATGTTTTTTGCGCCTCAGGTGCTCGTTTCATCAGAGTTCACTAAATTTCCTGGGCTCACTTCCTTGTGTTAGTTTCCTGATCTGCCCCCAGGTTTCCCCTCTAACAGTGTTGTAGGACACGTTTGGAACCTCCTGAGTGACGCTTGCCTCAGGTCCTTTTATCACATCTGTCATATTTTCCAGAAGTCCAAGATCCTTTCTTAATTTTTCTTCTTTCCTTTTCCTATTTCCCTTTTTCAATCCTTCTTCTTCAGCATCTTCTACCTCTTCCTTCTCCTTTCATTGCCTTTTCTTGTTTCTTTCCTCCTTCTTCTCTTCATCCCTTTTTTCCCTCAAGTTCTTATTCCACTTTTAGTTTTTGTCATTAGATCCCCACTTCAGGATGGTGGTTCCCATGGCAACGACCACCAAATGCTTATGTTTTGCTTTCTGTTCTTCTCCTCATCACACTCATATGTCTTTCTGTGCTTCTTCTTCTTCTCCATCATCTTCATATCCTACAACTTGTTCAACAATTCAATTTCCTTCTTCTTCTTCTCTTCTTGAGTTTTCCATATTTTTCATCTTCAAATATTTCATTTCCTTCTTCTCTTCTGTTTTCATTCTTCTTCTCCTTATTTAAAAAAAAATACCTTTTCTCTTCTTCTTTTGTTTAGTCTCTTCTTCTCTTCTGTTTTCATTCTTAAAAAATGTAAGTTTCTTCTTTTTTCTTCTGTTTTCCTTTATTTTTATTATTCAGAAGATTAATTTCCTTCTTCTTTTCTGTTTTTCCTCTTTTCTGCTTCCTTGTTTTAGCCTTCTATACTTCTTCTCAATCATTCCTCCTTCTCAATCTCATTTGATTCTCATAATTTATTCCCTAATTTAATTTTCTTTCTATCTCCCTTCTTCTTTGACTTCTTTTCCATTTCTTCTTTTTTTCCATTTCTTTTTTCTTTCTTCTCTTGGCTCTGCTCTTCTTATATTTTCCTCTCCTTTTTCATCTTAATCCTCCCCTTGGCATCCTTTAACTTCGCCAGAGAATTTCTGCTCCACTTTTTTTGTTTTTTGTTTATCCTTGTCTCCTCTTTTATTTCTCCAAATTTTTGATTCCTTCTTTCTTCTCCTCCAGTGCTTCTTTTTATCCTTCCATGTTTAATATTTTCTGCTTAATCTCCTCTTCTTTTTCATCTGTTGCAGCTTTTTTCCTTCTTTTCTTTCAACTTTCTTACCCCTTTGCATCCTCCTCTCATTTATCATTCTGTTTATCATTATCATCCTCCCCTTCTTTTCTTAATTCTTTCTTCTTTCTTTTCTTTTATTATCTCTCCTATTCTTCTATACTGCTATTTTCAGATGTCCTATAAAAAATCACCACTTTCTGCCTTTTTTTTAATTAATTTTGCACCCTTCTCCTCCTTCTTCTCTTTATTCTGCTCCTCATCTTACTCTCTTCCATTTCTTCTCTTTCTGCTACTTTTTAAAGTTATGTCTCTTTTCCTCCTACTCCCTCATTCTATTTATCATTTCTTCTTCTGTTCTTCACTTTTACTTCCAGTCTTCCCTATTTACTTTACTTTTCTATCACTTCCAGCTCCCTTTTCCTTTTTTCCATCCATCCATTCCATCTCCTGTTCATCTTCCTTCATCATACCTTCTTTTTGAATCGTTCCTTTTTTCTTTCCTTCACAAAAAATCCATCTCTTTCCCCCATAAAGGTTATTTTGTGTATCGTTCATCTTTTATTTAATTCCTAATTCACTTTCCTTGTTTCTTCTTCTGTTTCTTCTGTTCATCTATTTTTCTCTTCTGTTTATTTTCTCCTTTACTCTTTCCTCTTCAATCTTTTCTTGATGTCCCTCTCCCTCTTTTCTTTTTACTTCTCCAACATGTTCTGCTTCCTTCTTTCTCTTCTTTTCTTTTGTGTTTACTATTACTATTAACTTTAAATGTTTTGTTTTCCTTTTTCTTCTGCTTCTGCTTCTGCTTCCCTTGTTTTTCTGGTTTTCTCTTCTTTTTTTCCTTTTTCTTTTGTTTTTTGTTTCTTCTTCTTCATCTTTTTCTTCTTCTTCTTCTTCTTCTTCTTCTTAAACATCTTATTTCTCTTCGTCTTCTTCCTCTTCTTCTTCTTTCTCTTCTCCTTCCTCTTCTTTTTCTTCTTTCTCTTCATCATCATCTTTTTCTTCTTCTTCTTAATCATCTTCTTCTTTTTCTTCTTCTTCTTCTTCTTAATCATTTTTCTCTTCTTTTTCTTCTTCTTCTTCTTTCTCTTCTTCTTTTTCTTCTTCATATTCCTCTTCTGTTCTTCCTATTTTTCTGCATTCATTTCTTTATTGTTTTTTTTTTTAAACAAATTTAATCTATTTATTTGCTGCATTTTCTGTTCATTACTTTGCATCTTTTTCCTGTTTTAATCCTTGTTTTACTTCCTGTTATACTTCCTCTTTTCCTCTTCTTCAGCATTCTGCCTCTCCTGCTTCTCAGGTTTCTTTCCTATATTGTGCTTTTGTGCCCTTTTTAAAAATTCTGTAACCTTCTCATGATAGTCCTATTTATTTACTTCCTGTTTTTTCATTCTTCTTAATGTTAACTCCCTCCTCTTTTATATTCTTCTGAATCTAACCTTATCCTTTACTTCTCCATCCTATATTCTCCCCCATTTTTTTGTCTTTCATTCCACAGCTTCTCCATCTTCTTTTTTTCCCTGCTTTCCTCAAGTTCATTTTTTGCATTCTTCTGTTCTTCTTATTTTCTGTTTATTTTAAATTTTTTAACCCCCCCTTAACTTTCCTGATCAGGAGCTCATGGGCACAATCTCCTTGTTGCCATAACGCTGGCACTCATTCACTTCATTACCCTGTCTGTTTTTTTTTTCCTTCTTTCCCTTTCTCTGCGACTTGGCTGTGCTGCATTCAGAAGCCTCGTGTTCATTACGATTCGTTGTAACAACAGGCTAATAAGAGTCTTGCCGGAGAACCCAGAGCCTCGTGCACACGTGAACTCTCAGCGTCTTTTTCTTCCTCTTCACTTTTCATACGCGGATGAATAGAGCATTGTAGAAGGCTATAAATATGGATTATGATTTATTTTTTTGTTTTTTATGATTTATCTTTTTTTTAATGCTACAGGTTTATTTTTTCACATAAACACCTGACCTTCGGTGCGAGAGGACAATGAGTCTCTAAAGAAAGAATGAGCTGTTCCCTTTTTACGGCTCGTTTTGAGTCATTTGAATCCTGCTGTGAGAAAGAAAACGATTCAGATTATATCAATTATGATTGTGAGTTTCGATAATCAGTGACAAACAACTCAGGTCTAAACTTTACTGTAAGAAAAAGTAAAATGGTAAACAACTGTAAAATACATTTACAGTAAAGTACTGTATTACCATAATCTTGGATAAAATTGAGGTGGTAGCTCAGAGGTTAATGCATTGGACTGCTGGGCCCTTGAGCAAGGCCCTTAACGCTTCTTGAATGTAAACGTAAATGTAAAATAACACATGAGCACATTTTCCTTGTCTGATGATTGAAAAAAAATGTAAATGCTGAAGTTTATCCAGAGCAACTTGTATGGAATTTACACAGCCGAGCAGTTAAGGTTTAAGGGGGGTCCTTGCTCACAGGCTCAACAGTGGATCAGATCATATGTTTAATGTCTTAACCACTAAGGTATCTTTCCATCACTCTTTCTCTAATTCTTCTCCTCCTAATTGGCTTTTTCGTTTTCTTCATGACTTCCTTACTTTCCTGGGAACTCCATCCAACATCCCATCAATAAATTCCCTCTGAGACTGGTTCATTAAAGGGCACAGACCAAGAATACTATCAATCTAAAACTCCGATGGGAGATCAAATACACTTTCTTCCCTTCCTTCTTTTCTTCCTTTTGTATCTCCTGTTTTACTTTCTTTATTATCCTTCTCCTTTTGTCATCATGTACTCAATTTCTGCTTAGTTTTTTCTTTCTCCTCATCCTTCTATTCTTTCTTTTCAGTCCCCTCTTTTTGTATTCTTCCTATTCTAACCTCTCCTTCACTTCTCCTTCATGTTCTGGTCCCTTTTTTGTCTTTCATTCTTTCTTCTTTTCCTGATTTTCCAAACTTGGGGAGAAAATAAATTTTTCTAACAATTTGTGGTTTTTCCCCAAACAGTTACCACATTTCTTGGAGGCACACGATTGTAAAAGATTACTTTTAATGCTACAACATGGAATTTTCCTTTCACATAAACTAGTAGACCCAAACATGCTCCAGCATGACAATGCCCCTGTGCACAACGCCAGCTCCATGAAAATATGCTTAACATAGGTTGGAGCTCTGATCTTAAAGCTCAAAGCTCTAAACTCAACCCCATTAAACACTGTTTGGATGAATGTGAATGCTGACTGCACTCCAGGCCTCCTCACCTCGCCTACATCAGTACCTGACTTTGTGGCTGAATGAGCGCAAATCTCCACAAGCACACTCCTAAATCTAGTGAAACATCTTCCCAGAAGAGTGGCGGTCATTAACCATGCAAATGGAGACTAAATTTGGAATGGGATAATCAAAAAGCATAAATCTTTTAGTCAGGTGTTCACAATTTGTTTGTTTTATAATCAGGAAATCAGAGGAATAACTGAAAGTATACACGGAAGGGGACGAAAACAGAAAAAGGAAAGTGTTATCTATCATTGCATGGACTGCCCAATCACCACATGTAAATGCTATTGAACTGCTAAGGGATGATCTGAATCGGAAGTTCAGAAAGGAATCTCCAACTAGTGAAGAACACTTTTGAAAAGTCTTACAAAAAGCATGTCAAAGTATTTCAGATAAATGTTTGGAGAAACAAACTATCTGGATTTTAAGGGAAGAAAATAAAGTGTAACATCTCATACATATATATATATATATGTTTGGTCAAAGTAACTGTCCATACTATTAAATGATTATTAAATGACCAAATTTGTTGCCTATAAATGAAAGGAGCATGAACGTGTCTCTCGTAAACTATAGAAAACTTGCTGTTTCCCATCTTTTTGACATACAATATACAAAACTCTTGTGAATACCTACTGTCCAGTATATCACTCAAGGATTTTAGCAATAAATTGTACAGAATTTTTAAGTTTATATATAACTAAGAACGAGTGTTATCTCAGTGAACCAGTGAACACTTCCCCATGCTGCCACTGGCGTTATTTATTGCTGCCTTTGATGATTTTGTGAAGACATTTACAGACACGGATGCAAAAAAAAAAAAATGAGTTATGAGTTGTTAACTGAGATAATAATAATAAAGCTATGCTACAGGGGCACTTCTGGATATTCTATTCCTCTTTCTTACATTTATGATTACATGACATTTAACTGAAAATGTAACTAAAGCTAAAGTGCTAATGGGCATTCTGTAGGGTTCTTGCAGGACAAATTCACCCAAAAAAAACTTGCATATTAATTCTTAATTTATAATTAATATGTTAACATGTTTTTTGTAATAGGACTCTTTAATCGACAGTATCTCACTAAATCGTTTTTTACATTTTCCCTGTGGGCTCAATAAAGTATTCTGATTTTGATTTTTGGTTCACCTGTACAGCAGTGCAGCGGTGCTTTAGTCCGTCTATCTGCCTGGTGTTTAAACTTCTTTATCTCCTTATCTAAAGAAAATAATAATCTTTTGAAATATGTATTGCTAATACCACCATCAAAGCCATCACTCCCAGGATACAGGACAATTCCTGGGAAATATTGGCCCCCTAAAAGAAAACACAGGACACAAGACTGTAATTGTTAAAAAAGTTGAAAATCACTTGGTCTTTTCCAGGGCTTTTTTTTCATATCTCCAGTTTTGGTGCCTACTGTAAACTCAAATTACAGTTTTTTACTGTAATTAACAAAAAAACTTACTTAAAGGTAAAAGGCTATTGTTTTTTAGTGTGTGTGTGTGTGTGTGTGTGTGTGTGTGTGTGTGTGTGTGTGTGTGTGTGTGTGTGTGTGTGTGTGGGGTGCTGATCTGCTCAGTCAATGCGTCAATAAGATGGATGTTTCTTCTAAGTTCTTCTTCGGTTCAGAACAAAAGAATGGACAGAAAAGATTTATGCATGCTGTGTGAACAGAATCAGTAGATCTCGTGTCAGAGCCTACTGAAATTCACAACTCAAAGCTGTATAGCAGCGAGAGGTCAGGAGCACAGGTAGTCGAGGAGAGCTTCCTCAAAGACCTGCCTAAGCTCACAGAGCCAGAGAGATGGACTGAGGGCTGACACTAGATGCACTTCATGAAGATTTCCAAAGCATGGGGTGGTCACCTTGACATTTTGGATGTCTCCAGGCTCTTGGGCTTAAAGACTGGTCTGATTTTCCTAGACCAGGAAAAGGCTTTTGACTGGGTTGAGCATGAATACTTGTGGAAGGTGCTGGAAAGTTTTGGGTTTAAGCATGTTTTTAAAGCCATGATCAAGGTGCTGTACAGTGAATTTGATTGTGTACTAAAGGTTCACTGTTCACTGTCATGAATGCTGTACACTCTAGCAATTAAACCTCTTTTAATCAACCTAAGAAATCATCTCTCTGGTTTTGATATTCCACACTCTTATGCTGTACTTTACCTTTCAGCGTACATATACTCCGGTCCCTGTGCATCGCTAACCAGCTCCAACATCGCTAAAGGTCCAGCGTTAAGCTGAAGGACTACAAAATTGGCGAGACCGGTCCTGCAGAGGAAGAACATTTTACCAAGCAAATCGCTCCTGACCTCCCCTATTGGAATGCAGGGGTGAAGCGGAGATGATCTTTGGGACAGTATCGGGGAAGCTGCTTTACAGGGCCTGTGTTTTTAAACAAGAACAAACTGAGTGGGAGTAACTGAGTAAACAGGTTCTGGCATGGAGAAGCTGGTGTTGAATCTGTGATGATTGCAGATGTTTTACGAATTGCTCGTTAGCTCCTAGGTTTATAACCACCAATGACTGTAAGACTGTAGAAAGAACATTACTTATAATCTTACATTCCAGTGCTCATGTTAGTTCTCTCTCTCCAGTGTTCTGAATTGTTTAAAGACTTTAATCAAACTCTTGATGTCACCCAAATGAGGATGGGTTCTCCTTTTGAGTCTGGTTCCTCTCAGGGTTTATTCCTCATAACATCTAAGGGAGTTTTTCCTTGCCACAGTCACCACGGCTGCTCATCAGGGATAAATACACACCATTCACCTTAACGGTTGATTTCTGTAAAGCTGCTTTGAGACAATGTCTGTTGTGAAAAGCGCTATAGAAATAAACTTGATTCGAATTGACTTGACTTGACTTGACTTGACTTGACTTGACTTAACAGTGGAGAAATGTTCTTGGTTTTAATTGTGTGTGCAGTGTACAAACCACCGTCAACCCAAAAAAGGCTGCCGACCTCCAATAGAGGATTTTACATTGTATTATCTCTCTGAACTCTTCTATTTGTATTTTATACCATGATATTTTACAAGACTGTCTGTTCCATTCACAGAGAGAAACTGTTTGAGTTTTTAGAATGTATTGTCAATTCATTTAATGTGACTGTTACTTTTCAGTGTTTGAGTTTTGGTTTTTAAGTATTAAGGAGGTATATGTGCCAACTAATTAATTCTTTTTTGGGGTGTGGGGGGATCTGAGGATGGTTGAGGCTGTGTGGTGTTGTAGAGAACCTCTGTGTTCTGGAAAAGAGGAAGAACTGCAATCATTAACTGTCATTGGCTGGTTGAATTTATATCTATTTATAATTGTATTTATTTAAATATTTATTTAATTAACAAGCCAACCTGATGCCATCTGGCATTTCATATGACTTATCAAATAAAGGATTGTAAAGGTAAAAAGTTTTTTAAATTGCTGACAGAAAAGACTTTTATGGTTAGGAGAGAACGTGTGTGTGTGAAAGAGAGAGCAAGAGCGTGCGTGCGTGTCTGTGTGTGAGTGTGTGTGTGTGTGTGTGTGTGAGTGAGTGAGTGAGTGAGTAAGTGAGAGAGAGAGAGAGAGAGAGAGAGAGAGAGAGAGAGAGAGAGAGAGAGAGAGAGAGAGTGTTTCGCGCGCTGAGACACTCTGGAGCCCAAATGAGCACATAACCAGCTTTGCGCGCACCGAGTTATTTGGGAAGTGCGCACAGAGAGTGTGTTTATGTGTTTGTGTGTGTGGGAGATTGTGTGACGCCGTCGTGTTTCATGCAGTGTTTGTGGGACCTGGGAAACCTTATGGATCTAAAGGAAGGGATGAACCGCTCTGGTGTGAACGAGCCCAGCGCGGGATGGTGTGAGAACGGGACGCAGGACGCGGCGGCACCGGGGAACCTGGAACTCGACATCGGCGTGGACAACGTGGTCGCGCTGCTCGCGTTCGCGCTCATCTTCGCGTTGGGGGTTTTGGGCAACTCGGTGGTGATTGCGGTGCTCGCGCGCAGACGCCCCGGAGCTCCGCGCGGCACCACCAACATCTTCATCCTGAATCTGAGCGTGGCTGACCTGTCCTACCTGCTCTTCTGCGTGCCCTTCCAGGCCACCGTGTACGTGCTGCCCACCTGGGTGCTGGGCGCGTTCCTTTGCAAGTTTACGCACTACTTCTTCACCGTCTCCATGCTCGTGAGCATCTTCACGCTCTCTGCCATGTCCGTGGACCGCTACGTTGCCATCGTCCACTCGCGCAGGTGCTCCGGGGTGCGCGTGGCGCGGCACGCCGTGCGCGCCATCGCTGTGATTTGGGCGCTTTCGCTGGCCATGGCGGCACCCGTGGCGCACCACCAGAACATCATCAGGCGCGAGGAGAACGCCACGTACTGCTGGGAACTGTGGCCGAGCGCGCGGGACCGGAAGATCTACGTGGTGTGCACGTTCGTTTTCGGCTACCTTCTGCCGCTGCTGCTCATCTGCTTCTGCTACGCCAGCGTGAGTGAACATCATCATCATCATCATCATCATCATCATCATCAAACTAATGCGTTTAGGAAAGAAATCTAAAGAGAGAATAATGAAGAGAATAGAAAAGAATTTAAAGTAAAAGTGAAAAAAAAAAATATATATATATATATATA
>MU551532.1:3094263-3109601 GCA_024362625.1 Silurus asotus
AAAGAAAGAAAGAAAGAAAGAAAGAAAGAAAGAAAGAAAGAAAGAAAGAAAGAAAGAAAGAAAGAAAGAAAAAACAATTGACAACAAAATAGAAAAACCGAGAAGAATTGTTTGAGTAATAAATAAAAAAGATATTTAAGTAAAAGAAAGTAAGAAAAGGATTGAAATGGAGGGGAGAATAACTAAAGAAAAACTGAACAAATACATCATAATCGAATGTTTCAGGTGTTTCACATACGTGCCACAAACACACACACACACACACACACACACACACACACATATACACTAGCATGTCACTGTCACTGCTGCTCTGAGAATGAACCAGCATGAGTCATCAGCAGGGGTTTCGTGGTGGCCTCTGTCTACTGTTAGCTGGATTACAGGAGGACTAACATGTTTTTCAGTCAGAATCTTACTGTCATGACACAACAGTTAGTATACAGTACACTAGAACCAGTACAATATTTTCAGGACACTGCAGTCAGTTCAATACAGTCAGCAGACGAATGTCAGTAAAATACAGTCAGTATACTACAGCAGGTGAACTACAGTCAGTACATTACAGTTGGTGTAAAACAGCCAGTACAATACAGTCACTACACTACGGTCTGTACAATGCAGTCAGTACACTACATCCTATATATTACAGTCAGTACACTACAGCCAGTAAAATACTGTCAGGACACTACAGTCAGTACACAAATGTCGATAAAATACAGTCAGTACAATACAATCAGTATACTACTGTAGGTGAACTTCAGTCAGTACACTACAGTTAGTATAATACAGCAAGTACAATACTGTCAGTACAATAAAATCAGTATTCTACAGTAGGTGAACTACAGTCAGTACAATACAGTCAGTACACCACAGTCAGTACACCAAAGTCAGTACACTACAGTCAGTACAATACAGTCAGTACAATACAATTAGTATCGTATGGTAGGTGAACTACAGTCAGTATAATACAGCCGGTACAATACAGTCATTACACTACAGTCAGTATAATACACGCAGTACAATACTATCAGTACACTAGAGCCAGGCCAATACAGTTAGTACAATACAATCAGTATTCTACAGTAGGTGAACTACAGTCAGTATGATACAGTCAGTACACTAGAGCCAGTGCACGAGAGCCAATACTATCAGTACAATACAGTTAGTATACTACAAAAGGTGAACTACGGTCAGTACACTGCAGTCTTTATATTACCACCAGTACACTACAGTAAGTACACTACAGGCTGCAATTTAGTCAGTATACTACATTAGATGCACTACAGTCAGTAAACTACAGTCAGTACACTACAATCAGTATGATAGAGCCAGTACAATACAGTCAGTACACCACAGCCAGTACACTACAGACAGGACAATACAGTCAGTAAAATACAGTCAGTACAATACAATCAGTATCCTACAGTAGGTGAACTACAGTCAGTATAATACAGCCGATACAATACAGTCAGTACACTGCAGTCTTTATAATACCACCAGTACACTACAGTAAGTACACTACAGGCTGCACAATTTAGTAAGTATACTACATTAGATGCACTACAGTCAGTAAACTACAGTCAGTACACTACAGTCAGTACACTACAGCCAGAACAATACTGTCAGTACACAAATGTGAGAAAAATACGGTCAGTAAACTACAGTAGGTAAACTACAGTCAGTAAACTACAGTCAGTGCACCACTGTCAGAACACAGCAGTCAGTACAATACAGTCAGTAGACTATAGTCAGTACACTACAGCCAGTTTAATGCAGTCTCTAAAATACCGTTAGCACTTTACAGCCAGTACAATGCATTCAGTACACTGGGGTCAATAAAATACATTCAGTACAATAAAATCAGTATACTAGTCAGTACAATGCAATCAGTATACCACAGTAAGTGCACTATTGATATTGAAGCAAAGGTACAAGACTTGCAAGTGACTAAATAGAGATCAGTGTCCTCAGTCTGCTCCTATAAAAGTGTGCACCTCAAGCGTATACTCTGTGAGGCACAACTTCTCTCTGAACGTTATGTATGTTGCTACTAAGGAACTGGAATGCATCAGAAAGATGCATAGAAGGCTGGATTGATAGACAGATTAGATTCACTTACTTCATCCTCTTCATTTGCTCTGCAGTTTGTTAAAGCAGGTTGATGTAAACGCTGTGATTGTTGTCTGCTCATT
The DNA here is from genome assembly GCA_024362625.1 of Silurus asotus. Lineage (NCBI taxonomy): Eukaryota > Metazoa > Chordata > Actinopteri > Siluriformes > Siluridae > Silurus > Silurus asotus. The sequence continues at coordinate 3,096,459 of MU551532.1, forward strand.
TCGCAGGTTTTAAACCACTTACATAAAAAGCTGAAGAATATGTCAAAAAAATCAGAGGCATCTAAAAAGAAGGTAAGCATCTTTTTTTATTTCCTCTTTAAAGTTTGAATAATGTCCTTTAGCATCACAGATCACAGACTGAACTGCAAATGGAATCATTAGGGCTGCAACTTCAGGCTGTTAGCCCCAAAGGATCTTTCCAGCCGGGATTTATTAAATAACGTTTTTTCCTTACCCACTGCTCTCACTTTAAAAATTCAATTATGTTCTGTTAGGCCTGGCAGTGGGCCACTTCCTGAGACCTGCTGTGACTAGTGTGGATATATAAGTCACGGGTTTTTTTTGGTAGATATTGAATGCTATATATCATTTAGTTGACAATATACTGCAGATGTGGTATAAATGTAAAAAATGAACTGTAGCCAGTGCTAGATTGCTGATGTTGACTAAGCACCTTGTAGTCTACTTGGTTAAGTAATGTTCCAGTGACTGGTGTGCAACAAGCCTGAGGCTGGAAAATCAAGATGTTCTTCAAACACAGGTCATTTAACTTCATGGTAATGTCTAATTTCAGGAAATACAGTAAATGTATGTTATGTGCAATGGTTGACAGATGAATCAGGGTTTGTCCTCCTTAAGGCAAAAATAAAATCTCATTTACCCAAAGCCATGATGGCAATGAAGCTAAAAATCCTTCATGAAACTTTTGAAAGCAGCAAGAAAACAACACTACATTAGATATGGTTTGTTTAAAGCCATATGTACATTCATGCAATTATCAATGGCCTTAAGGCTTTATGAATATTTCTATAACAACAGATACGTTTTTTTTTTTAATTTACAATTGACTATACGAAATGGCAGACTGATGAATATCTAGGCTATGAAATAAGTGACTATTTGCAAGACAAACATAAACATAAAAACATGATTAAAATATATGCAAGTCACCACTAGTTCATATATAAAATTTTGTTTACACAAATAAGCCAAAAAGTCACCTGTTTTTTTTAACTATTCATCTTAACACAATGTAGCTGTACTTGCACATATTGTTATCTGTAAAAATGTTTTTTTTAATATAATACTTTATTTTAACAGTCATTTTGTAAGTGTAAACTGCATTCTACTGCTTTCTGAATCACTTATTCTGTAAATTTGACAAAATTTAAAAATGTAAAAAAATTTAGTAAAAACTGCTGATTTGTTTGGTTTAGTATTTACAATGTAATTTTTACATTCTGTAAATTGAACACAGTTTAATAGTTTTTTTTTTTTTACAAAAATCTGATTTTGGTTGTACAAAATTTCACAGTTAATTTTACAGACATATTTCTTAGGGAAAAAAGGAAAAAAAAAGATGAAAAACAACATAGAAAAAGCAGGAACAAAATCAGGTATCTGTGTCAATTCTTTTTTCCAGAGTTACAATCTGGAGCACATCTCAAGCCCACAGTAAGGGGCGAAGCCTGTTTCCAATTGAGCAGAATCAATCAGTGTACCAAGAGAGATATACAAGCAATACAGTTGGTATTACTTTTTGAAAGACGGCTGTTGGAGGGTATGGGTGATTTTCCCAATAATTGTTTTCGAATAAGTGACAGAAATTATTGACTAGTCAAAAAACAGACTGGGAAAAACCAAAACATATAAATAAATGGACAAACAAATTGGGGTCAGTAGAGGAGTACACAATTACCAACATGGCCTGAAGTCTTTGTACCATTTTAAATTGCAAGAAAATGTGTGTGGGGCACAAATAGAAGACCCATGAACCCTCAAAACACTCCTCGTCAGTCAGGCAAATATTTAGATCCAGGTGATGGAGAGTCTGTGTGTGTTAGTGGAAGTGGACAATAATGATGTATCAACCGATACAAAATTTGTACCTGGCTGGAAAAAGCAGGTCAATCAGATTTGGTTCAAAAAGAGATGGAAAAGAATAACACACCTTGCAGATATGTGAAGCAATGAGTCTTGGGACAAAAAAATAAAAATCTTTGAATGAAGATATGCTTTTTTTTTTCCATAGCAAGAATACAGCCATTAAGGTGCTGCAGAAAGCTGATCTTTTCTATAGCTACAAATGAAACATAAGCTTTTTGAAATCTTTATATCCAAATCTGAATAGAAATCAATACTGTAGACTGAAACGAGTGAAAAAGACCAAGTGGTAAGGGTGAGAATATAAAGGCAAGCCTAGGATTCATCATGGATTCAATATTCATGGACCAAATGTAGTAAAAAAAAAAGATCTCAAACATCAAGCCCAGTATTCTCACTGGAAATGCGAACAAGTCTCAGACAAATCGCCTTGGGTTTTCTTCTTTAAGGAGAAAAAAACAAGCATATTTTAGATTCTAGAGCTGTTTGTGGAGTCTAAACTTAAATTTAGACTGCATTTCATTTTAAAATTGTTATACTCTCCTCAGGCAGAAGTCCTGGATTTAATCCCATTGTTTTTTTCCAACTCAGTTCACCTAAAAAAAGTTGCTAAAAAAAGTTAGCATGCATACATTTTGCAGCAACTTTAATACGCTGAATACCAGCATTCTGTCATAAGCACACACACACTACATGGCATCGTAAGCCATCAAATTTTAAAATTAAATACATTTTTCAGCGAAGTATTTTTCCCAAGCGCACCCTTAGAACTCTGCTATTTAAATATAATCAGTAAATTATAAACATATACCTAATGTCATGGAAATTACACAAGTCCCTTAGGTGAGAAAAGGATTTGTAATTTGTATTTGCAAAGCGCTCTGTTTCAAAGGACTGCCCTCGATCACATTTTCTTTAAAATTTTGTGTAGCATCTGCAATGAACAAGTCTGCATAGGAACATGGATTGAAAACATTGAAAACTGACAAAGATATATATAATGATCTTGGTAGCAACTCTTTTATGACTTGTATTGGGTTGTGTTATGTTGGGAATCTCTGGTCTAATTTCCTGTTCCATTAGAAGTAATGTTAATAGTAAAGAATAAGTAGCATGTAAATATATTGTCATTACATCTTATAATTCCTTATAAATTAATGATAACACCTTTAAAAACATTTTTACTTTTAACTATCACATACAATTCACTTGCATGCATAAAGTTTCCAAGATTTATAATTTAAATTGATCTACTCATGAAACATCTTTTTAAAATATAGGGTACTTTCAGAATGCGTACAGTTTTAGGATGTAAATTTGGGAACTAGTTGATATAATTTAACTTTAGCTAACATTGCATAACCGAACACTGTTGCCTTGTCTATATATTATTTCCGAATAATTTATCTATTTGCTATTTGGTTCATTACCCTCCAAAATCTAGAGAATTTTTTTTACATGTATGTTGTTATACATGAATCATCTCGTCTTCTTGTCCTTTTTGTCGCAATACGAGGGGCTTAAATCATTTTAGGGCTCTGGTTAACAACATTTAGGTATACTCTGGATTACTTCAATATTTCATAATATTTATATACAGTCTTGATGTTGGGATTGTAAAATAACCGTAAGATAAAACACTCGCACTTTTAGAGGATTGAACCGCTTTAGTGTTTCCTCATGCCATAAATCACTGAACTTAGTCTATTGTAATAAATATCTAGAAAAACACACGCTCATAGATTCATTTTAGGAGAGCAATAAATCAATGGTGAATCTCAAGGAATAGAACAAACCTGCTATAGAGCACAAATAAGACAAGTTGCAAGAAAGTCTAGTGCGGTCATGTAGGGTTCAACATTGATCTTGTGGCAAAAATGAAGCTGGCATGAATGTACTACTAGAGTTTAGTACAGACTCAGGTTACTATGCTCAGTACAGGTGTATTTCAGCGATAATGTTACATTTTTAGCATTCATTTTCCATTTTTTAAAGCGAATTCATTTTGTGGAATAAATCACAAGTATCAAAAAAGCCACATAATCAGCTGACTGCGCAAATTGTCATGCACCCTAGAACTGAACTCTATTTCTGCTTATTTAATCCAAAACAAATGTAATTTTATTTGTATATCTCTTTTAAAAATGGACCGTGTCAAAATACAGCTTTAACAGAAATAAATAGGCTGAAGATATACATCCATAAAGAGCAAGCCAAGGGCCAGAGTGCTAGAAATATAGTTCTTTAGATTCTGCTTTTTCATGCATCTGAAATAAAGTTTAGACAAATCCTGACATATTACTACAATTTGTTGGATCTGTCTACATTGAAACAAATCAGATTTTTTGTTACTGTGAAAGTGTGAAAATCCAATTTCCTAATTCTTTACAGATCTTTCTTTCTTCTCTAAACATGGATATAATCATATTAATTAAGATGCTCAAAGCGGTTTTCCATTTACAGTGTTGATTTAACAGGCAGAACGCGACAGATCCAAACACTGTCTGATATGAAACCAAACGGCAAAGCAGCTCACATTAACATGATAAAGTGCTGCTCTAAATGGTTACATAAGATAATGACACAGTATGATGAAGCGTCTCTTTTGGGTTTGTTTATTAAGGCGTGTGCCGGATTTGCCACGGTCTAGTCGTGTGCGGCCACCGTGAGCCGGGGCAAAGTGGAGCCTGTCTCTTATCAGTGTGACTGATGAAGGTTAAAAGCGGCGTTCAGATGGACATTACTCTGTTCCCTTTCTGAGAACAGTGCCGTTAAATACAGCTGAGGAAACGGCACTATCGCCACGGTTACGAAACGACAGCTCCTATCTGAATACACACACACACATTGTGTGTCTGATGAATCAGTAATTCACTTACATGAGTTCAGGTATGGTCAGTATTTTGTAAATGACCTACATGATGTTAATTTTGAAAGGAAAGGAAAGTTCAAGGTCAGGACTCAAACCAGGGTGAATGTGTGAACCCTCTTAGGATGTGCCACAATGCAGAAACAAACTCTAAGTTTAAAGTTTCATGTTTTTGTTACTGAAAATCCATACACAGAAAACAGAGAAAGGAAGAAAATGCCAATATAACAGAAAAATCCACAGGGGCAAAGTTAGAAATCGACACAAACTTCTTCTCAATATTAAGTCAAATACTGTCAAACAAAGTCTTCTCAGAAACAGAGGAGAAACGAAAGAAAAAGGGAACAAAATCTTAGACAGGCGTCAGTCAGACTCCTCAGATCCTAACAAAATAACTGGATCACCAAAACATTTTATTTTCCTGAGGCAATGCTCCAAGCTCTGTCATTTGCACAGCTGGGACACATGGGAAATTTCATACTGAAATTCATATGGTGGCTCAACAGGGAGCTCCATGGATTACACAACATGACCCTGTTGTGTACCAAGTTTCTTTCCCCAAGTTTCTTTCCCCCAGGCAATCACCCTCATTAAAAACTTACCATAAATATATTCCCTGCTTTATATCTATAAGTACTGCATTATCAGAACTGTCAGTCATCACATCATCCGTATATGATACACACACTATTGCTGCTGTATATTGTACAAGTTCTGAAGTAACTCTTTATCATCCCTGATGCACAATACTGTTATTTACACTACCATGCACTCTCACACTTTATGTACATTACTGATGTTATATACTCTGTATCTCTATTTAATACTCGTACTGTCTATATTGTCGCACATATTCCTTGTTTGTGTCAACACACTTGGCTAATAAACCTGAATCTGATTCTGCAATATACAAATGTGAACACTTTATCGAATATACAAAAAGAAACGTAGAAAAAAACAAAAGATACACAAAATCCTGAGGGGTTTTAAGTAAAAGCCGTCAAGATAAAAGCAGCTGAAAAAGCGAGTGTGCTGTATGAATACTGCTGTTGATGTTCTTTTTAGCTCTCCTCAGGCACTTGTCTGTGGTAGGAAGTGATAACTTAGTGGTTAAGATGTTGGTCTGAAGGACATAAGTTCAATTCCCAGCACCACCAAGCTGCCACTGCTAAACCCTCGAGCAAGACTCTTGAATTAATGAGATAATTGTGGGTAGCTCAGAATGAGTACATCTGCCAAATGTGCTGAAAAGTCCTATACAGTGGATGGTGATAGGGGATTTGTTATACTGATGTTGTGAAAGGTTGTTGACTGAGCAAAAAGTAGACAATCCAGTGTTCATGTGTCCTGCTAGAAATGTACTGCAGTTTATTATGGGGTTTATTTTCCCATTTTCGCTTCCCCTCAGCTGGCAATACAATAAAGGGCAATCTCAGTGGATCGATTTTTTTTAATTCTTTTATCACTGTTTTACTTTTCAAGGTTTTTTTTTTTCCATGTGTATAAAAAAATTTCTTTCAGGTGGCTTTTTTTTCTGGGAGCCCTTTATTATCTAAGCCCTTTAGTACTTTTTTGCTTACTTTTTTTTCTGATCCCAACCAGTCCTTCATTAAGCCAAACCCATAAAAAAAAAACAACATTTGGAACCTAATTGTGTAGCAAATTTTGCGGCCAATAAATATAAATGAACGTAATAATGTACTATTTGTTAGCTCCATTTGTGACTAATCCGATTAATTAAAATGGCATTTATTCAGCTACTTTTCCATGATTCTGTGATTTTGCTCTTTTTGCAAAAGCAAAAGCCTTGATGTTGTTCAGAAAGCACACGTTATTCTTTCTCCCTTTCCTACCTTTGCATATTTCCATGGCAACCAAAGACTATTATCAATTATGTTGTTTTTATAACATACATACCGTATCTTATAATGACACAATGTTTTTTCTTAATTTAACAGGATGCTTTTGTCATTCAAAACAAGTTTCCTTTTTTTTGTAAATACGTTGGTACAAACAACACTAAATCTTTTTCCTCCCTCTCAAGTGGTGCCACATGGCCATTAGCCAATTATAGCCTTTGATCCATAGCCATTAGGCAATCATATCCTTCTGTGATCTCTTCTATATACCGAATGGCACAGTGTCCTGAATGTTCTATTTGGAGGAAGCCCTCACCCTCCCCAATTGGTAGCTGTTATGGAAGAACTGGCTAGTAGATGTGAATTGAAAATGGAAAAATGGAAAAAAATGGGGTGAGAGAAATTTTCTAAAATGTTTGAAGAGAAACAGTGGCTGTCAAATACATTGTTACATTTTACCACAGTTTGGTAGATGATTTTGGGTACCACCCAAGCACAGACAGGGTTTCTGAAGCTCTCTTAGTTGATTTTAACCAAGATCAAGATATAAATAGTTGGATTATTACAGGATCATAAAGACAAATGTTATTAAAACTGTCATTTTAATTCTATGGTTTTACAAATCAGGACGTAATAGAAACCATCAGGTCTTTAGGCAGGTCTTGGAATGAGCTAAACACAACCTCAAATGAACAACACATGACATAGTGTGTCATTATTTATTTTTACAGAAATCAAGGCAGATTGGAGAAACAATGTGTGAGAAACTTAATGATTCGTGTACACCTTATGATTCAGTAGCTTGTAGAAGCACTATTGGCACCAATAAGTTAAAGTAAACTTGTAAACACTTTACCATCTGTAAAAGATTTCATATTAAACGTAAAACACACACACACACACACACACACACACACACACACACACATATATACAAATTTGTATTACCCAAACGGGGTCTAACAAATGTAAACTATTGAATTTTTCCATATATTTAATTGTAAATTAATTGCCAATTTAATTGATTACTCAAATAATTCAATAGAATAAAAATGTATTTTGAATTAATTTTATCACCTACATTTTTATATATTTTATAAAATGTTATAAAATATTATTTTAGATATTATTTAACCAAGCAGGCATTATCCTGGCCCCTAAACCTTTGTTCTGATCAATGCTAAGAACCGCCCTAGTCAGTATATATCTCATTCTGTATTTTAATTTATGAGTATGTGTGTGTTTTTCCCCAGACAGCACAGACAGTGTTGGTGGTCGTGGTGGTGTTCTGCCTCTCCTGGCTCCCTCATCACATCGTTCATCTGTGGGTGGAGTTCGGCTCTTTTCCCTTGAACCAAGCGTCTTTTATGTTCCGTGTCATCGCGCACTGCCTGGCCTACAGCAACTCTTCTGTCAACCCCATCATCTATGCGTTCCTCTCCGAGAATTTCCGCAAGGCGTACAAGCAAGTGTTCAAGTGTCAAAGCAATGGTGGGTCGCCGTCCAACGATGTTAAGGGAGTACGCAGCAAAGCCGAGACGCCACCGATCACCAACTGCACCAGTCTTTAAGAGGGACACAATGTGTTTTAAAAAAAATTTATTATTTTGGAATATGATAAAAATATGATAAAGTGAAGAAAGACTTAAACTTCTATATGTATATAAAGCCTTCCTTATGCAGTGTATACAGTGTACTATATTTGTCCTATTTTTCCTGCCTGTCCTCATGTGTTGTGATTATCCCCAGCTTGGTTTCTATGCCAATCTTGTAAAAACAACCATTTAGAGCATGAGAGATGATTCTGGGTGGATGAATAAGGAACCAGAAGATGTTCAGTGAGCCTTGTGAAAGGCACTTTTGGTTTTTTTTGGACTGAAAATAGAGAAAATGGGAACATTGATGCTTAAATGAAGCTCTGAATCCTTGATTTGTATTGGAGATACCTTTTGGTTTGAGGACATTTAGAGCAATTGTGTGCTTTTGAAAGCCTTGTCATGAACCTTAGACATGCGCAGCTCCTGCACTGTGCTTCTCTTCATAGAAACAGTCAATGTGTCCAATCTTTCAATCAGAAATGCACTACCATGTCAGAACCACTGAGAGAAAGAATGGATGGACAATTTTGTTTTATCTCTTCTTATTTATCTCCTTGCCAAGGTTGATGTAAGTGTGTATTGAAAATGCCAAGAAGCATAAATTGGTCATGTTCTGAAATGTTCATATTAGCTTGTATCTCTTTTCATGTGTAAAATCTTTCCAGCTTCTATATGAATTTGACCACAATATGACACTATAAAGTTAGTATAGCTTATTTTGGGTAATTCTACATAGGTATGTCCTTTAGCAGTCTCAAGGTTGCCATTTCTTGCTATGTCTCATTTGGTTTATATACCACTTATCCACAGGGTCATGGAGGAATCTAGAGTTTATCTTAGGCTGAATGGAGTGCCAAATTAGCCTACAATGCATATCTTTGGACTTGAGGAAAAAGGAGAGTCTCCTTGTGGTGATAAGCCCATACGGAGAACATGCAAAATGTGCACATACATCCATTTACATTCATAAGAAAGTTAGTGGCATGCGAAAGCTAACCTAGCAAAAAACAAAAACTAGCCTACGCAATGCAAGAGCTAATCAAGATGAAGCACCAGCCTGGCTTTTATCAACAGTTAACTACTTTGCACTGGTTTGCCTTGCAAATGAATGCTAACTAGTGCAACCATCAATCATGGACTACATTTGACATTACATGGATATTAAATTACTGAACCCTAACATTGTCCTTCTTTCTAATTTGTTTTCATGTGGATATTTGTTTTCCAAAATCTTTTTTTCTATTCAGAATTTCAATTTATGTGCAGCATGTTTCAGTGCATATGTGCTGTAAATCTCGACTTTTGTGCAATTAACCCTGTGCATGTTTCATGTGTGCATATGTTGAATTGTAACTTTATTTATGACCTCATGACACTGTTGTATATTATGAAGAGGAAATGCGTACCTCTTTTCATGGAGTACCTCGTGTGAAACTTTGTGTTTAAGTCACTCGTCGAATGTAACGATACATAAGTTGATTATTTTCTGGAAAACTTAATGAAGTGTGTGTTCAAATGAGGCACACGCATAACTAATAAAGTGAGATTTAAAGTCTTTGTGTCTTGCTTATTATGAAGACTAGGCTTTGTTTGTTCGTTATTGAAACACAAATATTTACAGTATATTTATCACAATAATTTACTAATTTCTGGATTAAAAATGGCTCCGCTCAATCATTTTATTGGAGCAGAAATCAGTCTTATCTTCACATTGTGATAAATGTGATAAATTATACACAACGGTTTCTGGATACCTGACTGGTGAGATTTTATGTGGTTTTTGAATATCCCATTCTACATTTAATCCCCATGTGCAATAAGCTCCACAATAAGTATATGTACAATAAGCATCACTCTTCTGGGAAGATGATCCACTAGATTCCAAGGGGTTCTTATGGACATTTGTGCTCATTCAGTCACCAGTAATGTCAGGTACTGATGTAGGTGGGGTGAGTAGGCCTGGGGTGCAGTCAGCGTTCACATTCATCCCAAAGGTTTTCAATATGGTTAGAATGCAATAGCAGACCACTCAAGATCTTTCACTCCACACTATGTAGACCATATCTTCATGAAGCTGGCATTTGTGGCAACAGTCTTAGTAGGAACCACATATGGCTGGAAAAGTCAGGTGTCCTAAAACTTAATAAATAAATTTAAAACTCAATATAATAAATTGTACAGCATTCAGAGGTTTCCATGCAAATCTTGTGTCTTTAATTCCTTTAAAGCTTTATTGCTTCTTTTTGTGGTAAGTTTATATTTTAAAGGATTTCCAGCACCTTATTTTTTACAGAACACCGTTTATCTTTGCATTGCTCATCAAAATTTTAATTTTTTTTCATTAATTATTTCATTTATTTCAAATCAAGTATAACTAACAATGATTGCAGACTAGTGAAACCCTGATTCATCATGAACACAAAACCACAAAAACATGATTTACGGAATGATTATCCCCCACTTCAATTCTGAGACATTTAATAGAGACACATCACGTTATCAGCTTTATTATCAGCATTATGTCTCTAAAAGCTGATTATATCTTATAATTGTACCAATTAAAGATTGATTGAGATTGAGGCCCTTGTATACTTTTTTAGCTTTATAGATTTTAGTAATAATAAATAAAAAAAAAACATAAATCACCAGATAACACAATGCTCATTGCACATTATTTATTTGTACAATCAGCACAATTTTCATCACAATTGTTTTTGTTAAAGCTGTGAGGGATATACAAACAGAATAAAGAGTGCTCGACTGGGAACTTCAGAAACAGAACAAGTGACCCGATTGTGACCTGAAAAACAAGGTTTAGAAATGTCAAGAGTATGAAAACTAAGCAAATTATTTGCAGTTTGGTAATGAAAAATGTGTTTGTGTGTTTGTGTATTTGTGAAAAGAAGTCTTTGGCGTCCATGTTTGGGGACCGCAGTATTTCCTGGGAAATCAGGTTGCAAATTTACTGTGACCTGACACGCTGGAATGTTTAGATCTATCTATCTATGAGTGCAAATGAGTCCAAACATTATTGGAATCGGGGTTGTACATTTTGGACCTACATCTGCACAATCATGATATCAGCAGGTTTAGTGGACTCTTATAAACCTCTTGTGTCTTGAAATGCTGATGATTGTGATGTAAAAGGTCACTATTTTCAGGCAAATATTGACTATTAAACACAAAAAATTCACACCTCTGTTGTTGAACTCGGATCATGTAAAAGTAAGAGCAATATCATGTCTATTATACTGTGAGAGAAAATCCTCATAGGAAATCAATACACTTTTAATAAAACAGATCTATCACACTACCATTCTTATTACAGTCATTGACTCAAAAGAACATTTCGTTCATTATAATACTGCAAATAATTAAAACTTAAAAGTCTCAGCAAATCAATGCATGATAGGCATGCTCATAACAGCAATTCAGGATAAACAAGAGCATCCAGTGTGCTTGAGAAATATGACAAAGAATAAAATCCATGCTTCTTTTAACCCGTAGATATCTTTGAAACCTGAAGGTTGTGTCTATACAACTTGGTGGTTGACAGGTAACATATAGCTGAGTATCATCTAAAAAAACAACATCTTAGTACTCCATCACTAAGACCTTCGGTGTGTAGCATGAGCAGGATGGAGTGTAGGAACTTGTATATTTGGATAAATCTGAGAATATTTGGATAAATCTGAGAATCATAATAAATATGTAGTTATACCAGGGGTCATGAGATATTTGGGTAATACTAAAAGCAGATGATTAATCAGAATATATGGAAAAGAAAAACAAGACCAGAAGTGTAGGTAAACATAGTAATCATAGACTTATCACAGAGGGGGACAGAGCCAAGAGCAAGTAACCAACACATGGAGAACAACAAAGCTATCACAATGAGAAGTTTATACATATATTACTGAGGTACCGCTCAAAGTTGTAATTCCACCTAGTAAATTAACCTGCTACATATACAGGTAGTCGCCAAGTTGGTTTGACTTACGATTTTCCGATCTTCCGATGACAAAATTGTACGAATGTAAACATTTTCACCTAGCATTTACATTTTTTACGATACATTGATACGTTGAAGGAATGAACACATCTCCAACCTTATGAGATGCCTTACTGTCTTATATTAATTGTGCTGATATCAGCATAACCATGATGCAGTAAAATTCTACAACCACATCTTGGCTGTGTTTTACAAACTGAACCACTCTTTCTTTCCACATTTATAAATGACAATAATGTCAATAGTGAAGACCACTGGTTATTGTGAAAGCGATCATTATTTAAGCTAACTGTTCTATTAATTTCCAGACATGATCCAAACGCACTTCCATCTAACATGTGATCTATCTAAAGGTATAAGAAACAACTAATGTGGTGAAATTGGAACACAACCCAACATCAAAGACACCTGTAAATCACAAAAACAAAACGTAATACCTTTATATTACTTTTTTTCTCTCAGCTCAGCGGGACATGATTTATACTCAGTTCTTCCGATTTATAAACCTTTTTTCTTCTGCATTATTATTCTGGCCGAAGCTATTGAATCCCCAAAAGATTTATAGCAGAGTTATAGCAATGGCTGCAAATATTTTTATTTATTCCTGTTTTTGTATTTTCCACGGTTCTGTAGATTGGAAATAGAAGCCATTTTTGTTCTCATACTTTTTCATACGTTAACTGGTAAGATCAAAATCGATGCCTATAATATTTAAGGTGCATTTTTGTTGGAATTGGTCGAATGGGAGATTTCATTTGTTATACTGTAAATAATGATACATACTTTAAATATGTCCTTAATGGTCAACAAATAATAAAATAACAAGAATGATTTTATTTATTTTCAAAAATTTCAAGTGATTTCAATAAATGGATGGGTAAATATAGTCTTTGGTCCTGAGTTTTTTTTTCTCTAAAATCA
>MU551532.1:3109634-3128093 GCA_024362625.1 Silurus asotus
GTTTAGCTGTTTATAATATCGCACTTCATAAATGTAAGTATATTAAATGATAATAAATGTTTTTCCAGTCTACTACAGATTTAGTTCTGTAACTAATTCCTCCTGTTTTATAAAAGAAATGGGAAATGAAAGAAAGAAAGAAAGAAAGAAAGAAAGAAAGAAAGAAAGAAAGAAAGAAAATATGCTGAGGGCATTACATTATGTATGTAAATAAGTAAGTAAGTAATAGGTAAAAAAATAAATAAATAAATAAATAAATAAATAAATAAAAAGGTAAAGCATTGAAAATGTGTCATCCAATCAGTCATAGAGCAGCCGAATGGTATGTGCAGTTCATGGCTGTAATACTGACAACCTTCATATTATTTCCAGGTTAAATGCATTTTTAAGATGAATTCAGGTTTTACCGTTTGCATTTTCATCTATGGTATTTGGCAGATATCCTTACTGTACCCTGAGTGACTTACAGTTATCTTTGTTGTATTATTTATACAACTAAGGGTTAAGGGCCTTGCTCAAGGGCCCAGCAGGGGCAGCTTAGTGGTGCAGGGATAATTACCCATGACCTTGTGATCAAAAGTAAAACATCTTAACCACTTAGCTACTACTTCTACTTATAGTGGAATCACTTCTTTATCCCAGCATGAGAAAATGGATAAAGATCATAAACACACTTCCGTAAATCATTCCAGGAAAAATGCTAAATGCTCCAAATGTAAAAGTAACCGCTTTTTCTAAACACACTATATGCAACATATTGTATGAAGATTGAGAATTTAGGCTCTGTGGCCAGTTTGTGCCTGGCATTTCAGGAACACCTGGGAAGATGGATGGCATCATGATTTCTGCCAAGTTTCTAAGATGCTTTTCTGTTTCGCACTTTAGAAGCAATTTGCTGCAAAAATATAATAATGTTTTAAAAGCAAGAATCAGCAGGTACACCATTTTTTTTTTCTTTTTGTCCTGCAGTCGTGTTAGGAAATAACTTTTGTAATATTGCGAGTTGTCAAACGAAAAGCTACTCGTGATTTAGAATCGCTAAACTACAGCCAGGGTACACTTTTATAATACATAAAATAACAAGGAAAAAATACAGATACAAAAAGGACTCATGCACAACTTTTGGTTTATGGGGATACCCTATCTAGCTAGCTAATGTGCTCCATATTTTAGTAAAAGCTAGCTATTTTGGCAATAATACAACAGAAAATACTCTATAACCACACACACACACACACATACTGTATTACTATATCACACTTTTTCACACATACTATATTAATATATATTAATACATATACTGAATATGTGTGTATTTTATCCAGATTATAACTGAAACAGTAATATGTCTATATGTGTCTTTGTAGTATGGATTTATGGTCCATGTTGACTGGTCACGGCCCCCTGATCATAGATGTACACTCCTGACTCACAAACTCATGAACATATTCATCTATTAGTACTAGGCATGGTGCATTATAAATCGGGAAGCAGCTGTTACTGTACTTGAGTAATTTGTTGGCTACTTTCTAGTTTTACTGAGTATCAACAATATAAGCATCTTTTACTCTCTACTCAACTACATTTATTATTCAATATATGTACTTTTATCTGCACTATATTTTAATGGACAGTACATTTTGCACGACAGCTTTATCTCCCATGGCTTATTAATTTAACTCAACAATCCCCGCATCTGCTGCCTGTGATCAACTTTTTAACACCACTGGCCTTGTTTTCAGTCTAAAAACAGCTATAATAAATTCCACAAACTTCGAGAACCAGCTTTTGTTAAATACTTTTTTTTCTCTGAGATTGAGAGGTGCATTAAATCACTGTCAGCTTAAAATATTTGGTTTTACTTAATCTAATATTTAATCTTTAAATTTATTTCTCCATCGAATACTAACGCTGACATGATTCTGTCAATTTTATTGGTTAACTGAAGATCCCTTTTTCAAAGTTCGCTACTAATTTGTCTTTTTCTTGTGACCGACCTTTGTTCATTCTGGCATGTTGAAGAAACTGTTGTGTTGATCTTGGTTAATGCAGTGTACAATTTGATTTGTAGGCTACGTCCACTGATCTATGCTTTTGAAGGCAATACGCAACCCAATTATCTGCATGTTGTGGCAAAAAAAAAATCCATCCAATCGCATAATGTTTTCTAATCTTTGATTGTACTTTTTCGATGAATTATACTGACTAGCCACTCTATCCCTGTTGTGAGATGCTTTTCTGCTCAGCATGGTTGTGTAAATGCACAGCTGATTGTAACTTTTGAAGCTTTATTTTTCATTTCCTTTTTTTTTATTCATTTCAAAATACAGTTTTCTAGCATTCAGGTCTGCTTTCCTCACATTTATTTCCCGATGCATATATATCTGCTTTTTTTTTTTTAATTAAAAAAGAATTTAAAAAAACAAAAGAACAAAAGAGGGAAAAGCAAAGTATGATGTATTCATGTTTCAGCTACTGCTTGTCTGTTCCCTTGCTGAGGCTTGTGTGTGAGATTCAGGGCTGTGCTTCTTGTTCATGTAGTATACAGGAAATATTGCATGGGTACAAGTACACAAACACAGAAAACACTTGTTCCTAGTCCTTACTGCTGGCCTTTCAGTGTAAACTTATCTGCTCATCCTCTTGATGCAGCCTGAATGGTCCATTATCACTATGCAGAAGATAAGTGATGTTGAAAATACTCAGCCTATGGTCAATTACCCAGCTTCATTATCCTATTATGAGATACTTACATGACTTTTAAGCGATAAATGTTGATCCCTGGTGGATCCAAAAGAGTACAATCCCCACGGTTGTAATATAGTAGGCCAGTGGTATGTTTTGTTTCATTTCAAAATGCAAATAAAGTAAATAAACTTGGTCATTTGTTCTTTGATTAGACTCCATCAAATTTAGTTTTTCCTCCAAACACATTAGGTGCAAAATGATGACAAAGTACATAATATAACTCAGACATGTTTATCTCACCCGTGGCTGAGTCCATAATTTGACTGCTGAATAGCCTTAATTTGTCACATGTCTCCAGAACATCTGATCACATGCACATTATCAACTTGTGCTGTTAATATCATGAACAGATGCTACGCTAATTTCTCTCCACTGCTTCTCTTGCTCTCCCCATCCCGAGGCATCCTGAGGTTGGCCAGCTCCAGTCACATCCCACTTCACAAAGATAATGGACCTTTAAAGAAGTAGATGCCGAACTCGCAAACATCCCGAACCATCTAGAGACGTACCAGTGCCAATTAGATCCCGCTACATGTGTGGTTTTGACATTGGACCTCCTGGAGTGTTTAAAGGCTCTTTAAACACTTTTTAACCTTATTTTACCTTATTTTACCGATTGTGTCGCTACTGGAGTAATATTTTTTCTAGTGTATCTCTACTTTAACTCAGCAACATGGTTTGCATACTTTGTCTACCACTAGTATCTGGTTTTACTTTACTAGCAACAATTTTTTTATAGATAAAATGCATAAAAAAATTATACTGATTCATTTGTGCATGTGCATTTACTTTTTACATTTAAAACAAACTACATGACTTGGAGAGGATTAATATTGGTAATCTGATGTATGTCAAATGCCAAACCTTCAATCGATCTGTGAAAACAGTTCAATTTAAAGTTAAAGTTAAAATGTATCCCCTTTTAGCCCTGGAAAACTGTGGACCTGGCAACACTGGGTCACTGTGATCGCACAAAAGAGAGAGAGACTGAGATAGAAAGAGAAAGACCAATTACTCACAATGCACCGCATTTCCCAGAAACGTCTCTGAGAATCGGCATGGGCTCCCTCCGGGAGAGAATCCTGCTCTACTTTTAGTGTACTTTCTATTTAAAAAGGCGGCTCGATGTAATCAACATTTATTATGAAATATGGTAATGTCATGCATTATCCAGAGCTGCATTGAAATGATTTGAGATGGCAGTATCGTCATTATCGTTATGAAATACTGAACAGACAATCATCTTGCCATTTAAGTGTGACAGAGCTTTTACACAGACAAACCTGATTATTATCTGACAGAAATGCATCAAAAAAACTAAGAAAAATCCAAAGTTTTAAATGTGAATTATGTAAAAAAAATTGTTTAAGTATTACCCGTGTGGGTGTCTGTTTCTGAATGGACAATAATTACTTCTAATGCTTTATTTTTTTAAACCCTTTAATGTGTTGGTGTTAGGAGGTGGTATCAAAAGGTTTTTAAACTAGATCTATTTACAAGATAATACTTGATTTATCTACGTTTACAGACTAAAGGGTGAAGCCCCGCAGAAGACAAATCTGGCGAGTAGGGTGGGTGGGAAGAAATTTGAAAGCACATGTAAGGAGAGCATAGTGACAGGGTGTGCACGTGTTCAGAATAGCAGACGTGGTAATGCATGTGGTCAGAATATCACCAGTTACACATCTCCCAGGACAATGTCTTATGAAGATTGGCGCTCCCTGTGACTGTGCGTGCAGACTTGTGCTGCCATCTGTTGGCATGTTACAAAACTAGTCTCGATTTCCATATTTGTTTGGTCAAAGTAAATCTTACTACTTCCTACAAAGTTCTTACTTTTAAACAAAAGGAACAGGAAAAAGGAACTTTTTTATTATTATATACTGTACCTGGAAGCTTCTATCTGTAAGACAAATTGTTTTTGGTGTGTGAGTAAGTGCAATTAAACCAGATCTAATCGGTTCTGATGAACATTGATTAGTTACATTACATTAATTAATTTACTTACTTCAAATTATGATATAAATTTAATTATTATTATTTTTTGTTCATTTATGGAAAGGTACTGTTCATGTAACGTGTTTGCATTTAAATATTGTTATTGAGCTCCCAAATCCCCTAAATCCCTGAATATCAAAATTGAATTATGATTAAATAATCTTAATGCCTCAAATAACATTTGAGGAAGTCCACAAACGTTTGGCCATAAAGTGTAACTAAAAGAATCAGTGTGTGGTAAAACCGGAACAAAATGTAATACTACATTAATAACTATGCTTAGAATTATAGTCATATAACCAATTAACAACAGAAGAAACAATTATCATTAAAACATAAACAAAGAAACTTTTGGCCATCCAATTAGAACATCTAATTTAGTCCTTTCTTGATTCAGTCCTTTCTTTACAACTGTACTCTTCCAGGTTTTCTAGCAGATTTTGGATTGTGGTTGTAGAGATTTGCACATTCAGTCGTGTGTGAGGGCTTGGTCCAATTCATCCCAAAGGTGTTGAAAGGATTATATGTCAGGGCTCAATGCATCAAATACCAATGTGTGGTTTTAACTTTGTGAAGGGCCCACATATTGGTGCGATGTGCCTTATAGTGGTCATGTAATATGACATTTAACAAAGACCTTTTGATTTTATTACAATTTGACATTTCTCTATATGTCCATTAATACTATATTTGCAGGTAAGCGTATCAAAGTATAAGCAGTGCAAACATCAAAAACAGGACTAGATTTTTTAAGAGTAGTCATACAGCGCCTCTGTGTGTTCAGAACAGGTCTAACATTGTAGGTAAAAATTCTGATAAATGTGTCTGTCTGTCTGTCTGCCTGTCTGTCTGTCTGTCTGTCTGTATATGTATATATGACCAGTCAAAGGTTTGGGGTAGTCAATTAGAATGAACGATCTTGAGTCATTCCCAGAGCTGTTGAGTGCTTGTTGTTTGCTTTTCCTTCACTCTCTCCCGTCCAACTCATCCAACCCATCTCAGCTGGATTTAGATGGGTGATTGTGGAGGGCAGGTCATCTTATGCATCACTATTCCTCAAAGCCTCAAAAACTTTAACTATTCTTGAATCCATTGTTAGAAACATTTAATGTTTTTCAATACCAAAGGTATACTGATATGCTTTTGTAGTTTCTGTATGACCCCCTTCTCTCTTCTCTTTCTGTTCCTATATATATAATATACACATACATTATACTGTTTTGTGATTATTTGTTGTAAATTTCTTATTTTCAACTGATACACATCCGGTTCGCTAATCGTGGAGCATTTCCGGGTGAGCAAGACGTCGCCATTTTCTTTGCAGGCCGCAGCGGAGGTAGGCGAGCGCTCCCGAGTGTGAAAAAAAGACAAATATTATGTTGTAATAAATTATTCCTTTTGCAGACTAAATCCACGGACGGTGTTTAAAACGTGTGTTGTTGTCGTCGCTGTATATTTAGGAGATAGTATAATTTTTGTATTTTTTTTATTTGGACGTCAAATATTGTAGGCGCTCGTCCTGAGGCCTAGCATTAGCATTAGCATTAATATTAGCATAGCTGCGCTGCAGCAGTTCTAACGCCATCGTTTCTTCCAGCTGAAGTGAAGATCGTTTAGATTGTTCTTGGTAGCAAATGAGTTCGTGACTGAGCTGGAGGTTGTAACCAACCAGGAGAGAAGTGTAGTTTGTTAGGTGAAAGAGATGCAGCGTATTTATCCCAATACTGAAATGTATTAATGATGTTCAGTAGTGTAGCTTATCTGTATTCAGTGCAATGATCATAAAAACATAGAGAGATACAACGTTATTGTACATAGTGCATAGTACAGGTACACTGTAACGGAATGCAGTACCAGAGGTGTACATAGGAGCATTTTGGAAACTGGAAAGTGCAGGGAAATATGTAAATATGTGGACTGGAAATAAATATAAAGGTTCTGGCAGTGGGGGAAAAAAGCAATGTGATCATAGTTCTAACAATGTAGAATTTAGGAATAAAAAGTCCCAAGATTTTCCTAGCCTATGAATTTTGTATTAGTTAGGGCAGAAAATACAGCAATATATAAATGTTTGTGTGTGTATTTGGGAGGTTTGTGAATGAAAAGACTGCAGCAATCTGTGTGTATGATGACCAGGTCTAAAACATCTCAGTGTTGAAGATGCATTGATGTATCCAGCCTTTTAATCAATTTTATCCAAAAAACCAACTTTACCAATTTTTTATCTTTTCTTCAACACAAGTCAAAGGTCTTGCTATTGGGAATTAGTGTTTTTGTGTGTGTGGGTGTTGTTTTTTGTTCATTGGTGTTTGTTTTGTGTGAAGCCTGAGACCTTGGAAGATCAGAGATGTGGGACCAGGGAGGGCAGCCCTGGCAGCAATGGCCTCTGAGTCAGCAGCAGTGGATGCAGTCATTTCAACATCAGCAGGATCCAGGTAGATTTGTAAATCTTGTGGAAGGCAGTACGGATTTGGCGCAGCTAGAGAATGTGGCTGATGGAAACCTCCCGGTTGCGTGTGTGTGCACCCGCGTTGCAGGTCAGGTGGACTGGGCCGCTTTAGCTCAGGCTTGGATCGCGCAGAAGGAGTCGAGCGGCCCGGGTACGGAGCAGCAGCAGCAGCAGCCTAACGGACAGGACACTGCAGCGCTCGACACGCACACCAATCACACAAATTTTCAGAATGACTCCAGCTTTAACAGGATGTGGCAACCAGGTAAGTGGTCCCACTTTTTCTTATTTACTGTATGACTTTATTTCTCATTTGAATTAGGTTAGGTTCATTTTATTTGAATATACTTTGTCGTCTGTGAATACAGTGGAGAAGACACTATATGGACAAAAAGGTTGAGGACACTTGACCATAAGAGTAATTGTTTTTTACTTTTTTAACCTTGACCCTCCGTGCAAGATGTTCCGCTAGAGGGTGCTTGTGGAGATTTTTGCTAATTCAGCCAAAGGAGTGTTAGTAAAGTCAGGTAGTCATGTAGGTGAGGAGGCCTGGGGTGTAGTCTGCATTTGAGTTCATGCTGAAGGTTTTTACTAGGGTTTAGTTCAGAGCCCTATAACAGGAGATCTTCCACTCCAACCCATGTAAAGCATATCTATCTTGCTGTGTGCACTGGGGCCTTGACACTTGGTGCTCGTTCCTTATATTTACTTGTAATTTTTTGTTTATTTATTTTTTTGACTGTCGTATAGAGTGGGGGATGCACAGCCAGCCTCCTCCTCCTCCTCCACCTCCTCCCCCACCTCCCGCTGACCAGACGTGGATTCCTCCAGCTCCAGCACCAATGGACATTGTAAATCCATCCGAGGACAGTAACAGTCAGGACAGTGTTGAGTTCACTAACGACCCGCATCACACCTTCACACACAACAGTCATGGGTTCAGCAGTGGGCCAGAACACTACCCCGTCACTCCAATGGCAGTCAACCAGTTCGATTATCAGGTATGACACGGATTTATGTAATATTCTGTTAGGTTCACTTTATTTAATTACTTTGTTTAAAAAATAAATGCAATGCAAGTGTAATATCTTTTTCTTAAATGCTTGTGGTGTTTAGCACGGAGCATTCGGACCCCCTGGCACTGGGTTTCCCCCACCATTTTGGTCTGATGGGCCCCAAAACAGACGAGACAGGATGCCAGGTTTTAGACCTGAGCGACCAAGGTCACCTGTGCAGATGGGCATCAAAACAGAAGCACCTGTTATCGGTAAAGCTTGACGCACACACAATCATAGCTCTAAAATCTTAAAGACAATGAATTTAATGAAAACGCATATTTGATGTTTTTTTTAGAAAGCAAATTTAAGCAGCTTTTTATTGCATAAATCCAATTAAATGCATTAAATTGTTTAATAGAGACGCATCATTTTTCCCTCTCTCCCGATGCTGATGTTCCTTCCTGATGTTTTGTTCTCAATTTTGGAATTAGATGCTGTAAAAAGGCGCACTCTTCCCGCGTGGATTCGAGAAGGCCTCGAGAAAATGGACCGAGAGAAACAGAAGAAACTGGAGAAGGAAAGGATGGAGAAAGAGCGAGTAGAAATGTCGCATGAGGAGAAAGAGACCGAAGCAGCAGCAGAGGAGGGAGCAGTTCGCATGCCACGCAAGAGCAAGTTTGTAAGCGTTCTCTCTCGTCTTCTGGATCACACCATATTCAACACAGTGTACTGCATCTAACCTGCTTATAAAATCCAGCTTTGTCTGGTGGGCATGTCCCAAACACTGTTGTGTCCTGTCAGAATTACCATAGACCGCAGGGTAATTTCTAAAGAGCGATTGGCCCTGTCAGCTTTGCTGAAAGAGGACACACACTTGTTACACACTTACTCGTCTCACATTTACTAACTAATTTACTAGATAATTTGCATAAAATCGAAGGGTGTTCTGCTTGATTTGTTTTTGTTATCATTTGCAATGGATGCACATGTATTTGAATTCTATAACAGGACAGCGATGATGAGGATGGTGAAGAAGTGGAAGATGCAGAGGAAAGTGTTGCAGCAAAAATTCCATCTCCTGTACACGAGGAGCAGAGCGAGCCGGAAATGACGGACGAGGAGAGGGAGTTGCAGCTGGTCAGCACCACACAGCAACGCACACAAATTTTATTGTACTTAATATTCATAACTATAAGCAAATTTCCAGTTATTGTGCCATTTATCATGTTATCATTTATCATCTCTGTAAATTGTCACACTATCAAATTTGTCACTAGAGCAGTGGTGAGCAAACCTTGTGGGCCTCGGCTGTTTAATCCGGTCCGTCACTTATTTACAAAATTGTCCTACAGACCCATTTATTGACCCTTTTCATTGCACTACCGTAAATATCACTTGGTTCCACTAGATGGCGCACTTCGAACATTGCAGAGTCTTTACTGCTCAGCAAAATATGTGGGTGACCAGCAACATTGTTCCCACTGAAATTGAATAATAGTTTTCTTTACTTTTTAGGGCATTGCTCTCCTGTATCATTTATATTCGCACACACACACACACACACACACACACACACTCAGCCTCATCTATTAACGTCTAAAACCCAGTGCAGGCCCAAATATTTTGCCCACCTTTTGCGCTTCCTCACCGTCTCGTCATGTCCCACAGATACTGCTGACCAAAACCCTTCTGACCGAAGTTCTGCTGGAGGTGACAAATGAAGAAATTGTCCGCGTGGCCTTGGAGACGCACCGCAAAGCCAGCAAAGGTCTGAGTCCTCTCCTCTTCTGCCCATTCATTCGTGCCTTCCACTTTAAGCAATCAAAGCAAGACAGTTTCTCACACAGTCTTTTGCACTGTTTGATTTCCCAAATTTGACAGCTTGGCTTATATCAGCGTTTAGAAACATTGCTCAAAGAAAAAAAAGAAAAAAAAGGAGGACAAAAAAAACTGCAAGATGAGAACTGTTATTAATGGACATCTTTTTCCAGAGACACTGCATTAGTACAGATTGGTTTTCTCCCTCTACTGCTCTGTGTATGTGTTTTTGTTAACCCTCTTTTTCTCTCCATTTTATTTATTTATTTATTTTCATTTTTTATTTCTTTTTTTATGTTCTTGCCAAGGCGGCGCTTGTCAGTATTGCGTTATCAGTGTACCCTCCTGTCTAGAGGCTTTGAGAGAGCAAATGGTGGCTTTGTGTTTTAACATTTTGTTCCTGTTGTTGATGTGAATCAAAGCTCCTGCAAAACAGCTGGCACAGTCCAGTGCACTGGCTTCTCTGTCATCCCTCGGTAAGTTCACACTTCCTCAGACGGGGTCAAAGGAAAGGGTTAGGGAAGGGGTTGTCTGTCTAGGCATTATTTGTTCTGTCTTTAAAAAAAAAAAAATCTATTAATAGCTGATTATTAAGCAGTCATTAACAGCATGCTTGATTATCCAGAATCTCGTATTGGAGAAGGTGTGTGTGTGGTTTGACTTTTTTTTATATATAAATATATCTGCTCTATCAACATAAACACGATCATCTCATGCATTCTCCTGGTAGTCCAACGCTAACACCACACTGACATCATTTAAATATAATGCTAATCACATGTCAGCTTAGATTGCTCAACACAGCTGTCCTTGCTCAGGAGTCATGCTACCACCCTCGCATCGATGTCACTCAAACACTAATGTTACACTAATCACATCTGGCCTCAGTAGTCTAGCTTTACCTTAATGGTAAACTCTAAACGGGCTTAATCTGGCTTCAACCAGGAAAAAAGAAGTCAAAAAGGACTGAAAATTATTAGATGTATTGTGTGTGTGGGGTTTATTCAGAAAGAGTAACAGGCTGTAATAATTTTTCTGTGATTTTTTTGAAAAAATAATAATAATAAACTATTTTATGACCGCAGGCGACCTGGGTGCGTACGGCTCAGACGAGAGCGAGGATGAGCGTAGCGCGAAGGGCTCGGACTCATCCGACACAGACGAAGAGGAGCTTCGGCACCGGATCCGCCAGAAACAGGACGCGTTTCGCCGCAAGGAGCAGGAAAGACAGGAGCTGGAGGAGCACGTTGTTATTAACCCAGGTCAGCGTCGGTCACACACACACTTCATATTAGTGACCCAATCTGCATCCTTCATTTTAGAGCAGGGATCTCCAACCACTGGGCCCGCAGATCATTTGGTACTGGTGATGAGCCGTTCATGATTAATTTGTTAATTTATTGAGTCTTCATTGTGTCTCAGAAGAACAAGGGATTTGTTCATTTTCTACTATTTTGTACCGGGCAAGTGACCACATCTGCTCATGCCAATCAATAAATTAATCAATTGGTTAGTTTGATATGCTTTTTCACCTGCTTCTTTAATCTCCAGCTGTTGTGTTCGCAGCTTTTATAAAATTCAGCCTCTTTGTGTGATTATTTAATTCTCAATTATATATTACAGCCATGCTTCTGTATTCATGGTGCGCTTATTTTCATATAAAAAAATATTAATGTATTTTGTGTGTGTGTGTTTTTCTTCCAGAACCCCCAGCTTTAGGGAGCAGGGAAAGGGAGAAAGAGTGTCATGAGGACGAGCAGTCAGATTCCAAACACAAACAGGAAGTTAAGGATAGGGAGGTAGAGTCAGGCCAGAGGTCAGAGATTAGCGAGGTCAAGCGTTCAGGGTCACGCCGCAGCCGCACGTCCTCCTCCAGCTCGTCTTCCTCCTCTTCCGTGTCATCATCTTCCTCCTCCACTTCCTCTTCCTCGTCGTCCCGTTCTTCCTCTCCGCGCCGGAAGAGGAGGCGCAGCCGCTCAGCTTCGCGCGGCAATCGCAGGCGCAGCCGCAGTCGCAGTAGGAGCTCTCGCAGGACTCATTCCGAACGCGGTGACAGGGACAGGAGGCGAGGTAGTCGAGACCGGAGCTCCGCCCGCTACAGAAAGCGTAGCCACAGTCGCGACAGACGGCACAGTCGCAGCCACAGCCGAAGGAAGAGAACGAGAAGCCGAGACAGGGAGCAAAGGAAAGAGAGGAGCGCAAGCCGTGAGAAAGAGAAGCGGAAGAGAGACAAGGAGCTAGAGAGAAAAAAAGACAAGCAAAAGGCAAGGGAGAAGGAAAGAGACAAGGAGAGGGAAAGAGAACGAGAAAAGGAACGGGAAAGAGGAAGGGATGCTAGCGCAGCCAGGGAGGAGGAGAGCAGAACGAAGAAGAAGCGGCGAGAAAGCGAGCCCGTTTCCCGACAGGACAGCAGGTCTAGCAGAAAGAGTTCGACCAAATCAAACAGGAAGTACTCGGACTCCGAATCCAGCAGGTCCCCGTCCCCTGAGGTTAGCAAAAACAAAAAGTCTAAAAAGAAACGTAGTCGCTCACGGTCAACGGAAAAATCGCACAAGTCTGGTAAGAAGGCAAGCCGCAAACACAAGTCTAAATCGCGATCAAGGTAGTATCCATTTTTATCTTTCTTTCCTTTTTTCCCCTTCAGATATTAATCCATGTCTGTGATGTTTACCATTTCGCATTGTTACGTTAAGCTTTAATTCTGCACATGCATATTTATCTATTTTGATCTATTTTTTTATAATAGATTATCAAGACATAAAGCAGTAAATCCATGTTGTACTGAACCATTGTACCTTTTAACCCTGCTCCGTTTTGCTACAAGCTGTGAGGTGCGCTGGTGCGAGCGAGATAACACTGACGTTCTCTCCGTGTGTGTGTTCCGTTTCTCCGCAGGTCGAACTCCCCGAGCCGTCGCAGGCGCTGAGGAAACCTGCGCTCTCTCACTTATTTTAAAATTCCATGAGTTTAAAGGGCGTGTCTCGTTATGGAGGCAGCGTTGTAGGTGAACTCTGCACTCAAACCCACACTGTAAATATGTGTTCATTTTTAATGCGCCGTCTGTGACATGAACCGTTTTGAACAATAAGGTTAATTCAGCCTCGTATTATAAAAGACTCAGCATTAGTGGTTGATTTAAGGATCTCGAAGCTGTTACATTTTAAAGCCCTCGAGACAAAGGGGGAGAATTCATCTAATGTAAAGTGTCTAATAAAATAAGAATGCTTTTTTTTCTGTTTAGCTTGAGCGTTGTCTTTTTTTCCTTATGTCCTTTCCTGTCTGGTGATAGGATAGGTCACTTGTGATAGGTTAGAGTCACTCGATGCTCTTTCTGATCCACTTTTCTGGAGCTTTTAAATCTCGAAGAATGAAATTTGATTGGCTCAATCAGACTCATGCATGGGAAGCCAATTACAAGGCCAACCAGCACACATGCACAAATGTCCAAACTTATTCGCACACAGTTTAATAGCCATTTTAGTTTTTGAGTGACTGAGGATACTGAAGAACCCAGAAGGAACCTGCATGGAAAACCTGCACAAAGATCTACACGCATACACACGCTCATGATTAAATGTTTGAGAACACTGGCACCACCATGACACACAGACCCAGACACACAAGGTGATATTAAAAAATTTCTAGATTAGTTTTGTAACACGCCAGCAGATGGCAGCACAAGGCTGCACGCACAGTCACAGGGAGCACTGGCTGTCATAAGTGCTGTGCCGAAACGCATCATCCTGTGTACAAGACGTGTTCAACTGATGCTGTTCTGACCATGTGCGCACTCTTTCACCAAGCTCTCCTCACACGTGAGTTATTCACCAGAAACCATATGATCTCACTTCCGTACCCACCCTACTCGCTGGATTTGGCTCCTGTGGGCTTTGCGCCCCCAAAGTTGAAGATCCAGCTGAAAGGTTGCCGGTTTTTGACACTATTGCAAAGATCCAGCGTGAATCGCAGAAGGTGCTTGATACTTCGAAAATAAAATATATCCAGGACGTATTTCAGAAGTGGCATTTCAAAAGTGTTTTGCTATTTTGAAGCTGATTGTGTGTAATTGCAGATCTTTTTTTGTAAACAGGTAGTTTCTATAGGTGACTATTACCTCATTTTAAATAAGCATATTCTCTATTAACAGTACTCATAGTCCTTGGTGATGACAGTTCAGTAGTGTATGACCTCTGTGAAAATCAGGTATGATGGACCATTTCTTACTGATTCATGATTCAAGGTCTACCAGGTTTCTGACCTTTTCTCCAATTTCTATCCAGTCATATTTCAGCCATCACATGTTGGAATGGTCAAATCTGCTAAAAGGCCTTCAGACATCAACAGTGTGGAAACCTGTAGCTTCAAATACATGATAATGTAACTGGCTTTAACTATTAAGCGTTTGATTTTCAGCAACACCAATATCTAGCAGGCATACGATAATGTCGGCATTTTCAAATCCTTTGATTGGATGCTCAGAAAGTCCACTAGTCAAAACTTGGAATTACATCTGTAGAAAATTGCACAAGCTTAAATTTCATCATAAAGATTTATTAGTGTTTTGTTTTTGTTTTTTTTATTCCACAATGGCTGACCAAGAAGAAGAAACTGATTTGGCTGCAAATATATTTACAATGCCATTTTCAAGATCAGTAATACTGTAATTCCCATGGTTTTCCGAAAGGTACTTGAAAAATGCCTAGAAAACCCAGAGTAGACATTATTTATTTAGTCAGTGCAGATGTGGCTGCAGTGGAAGGAGACTTGATGAATTGTGTTCATTGGGTTTCTTGCTTTAGTAATGACAGTCGTTCTAACCTCATGAAAAGCCTGCCAGTGATGGAGCTCTGTTATACTGTGTTTCTCTATGGGTTTTTTTTTTTTATATAGTTGTGTTGTTTAGGCCTCAAAGTGTACATCAGTGTCTCCTTTAGTATCTTGTTTTGATGTAATAACTTAAACTTCCACAAGAGGCTGCTATGTAGTTAATGAATTCCACTATAAATGTTTACTAACACACCATTTCAAAATGGCCGCCACACTAGTTTTAATAAATAGCGTTTTAAAAGACATTATTATGTGTAGTGTTTTTACATAGATGTATTACTATCCTTATGTTTTATATTTATTTTATTTTATGTATAACAATATTGAACGTATTGTTTAGAGCCGGAATTATTTTTTACACTGCTCGGTTTCCGCCCGACGGAAATCAGTGACGGACGTTTGCGGTCACATTGATATCGACGTGAGTTTCAGTTATTCGAAGTGATGTTCTGCAAGAAAACTGTAGGTCTGAGCTTTTTATTTATGAAGTCCAGATTAAAATGGCCGGTGCATGTGATAAAATATCAGACAAATCAATGTCAGTGTGCGGCGATAAAACGTTCACACAGCAGCTGGACGGGACATAAACATCACACGCACCCGGAGAGCAGAACAAGAGGGTGAGAGAATCAACTTCAAAACAAATAAAAATAACAATAACATTAATTTTGTATTACAAATTTTTTTTTAGAAATCCGTTTATATTCAGGATTTTGAAAAGTATATTTATATAGTGAATTTATTCAATTGTACTGAAATGAGAAGACATTTTTGATATTTCATATCTCCTTTGAAGACCATAGTAATATAGATAACGTGATGTTGACACGTTTAAGGACTTGTGCGCATGTCCACAGGGTCCGTCTTGTCTCACACAGCACTCTGGACCCGGCTGAGGTCAGGAAATTCCAGGTCCTGGCCAATAAATGGTGGGACATCCAGGGTGAATTTGCGCCTCTCCATTCCATGAATGAGCTACGAGTTCCCTTCATCCGGTTAGTATAACAGTTCCACATGATATGCCATCATTCAAAAGATTACAAATAAATCCCTGTGGTCATATAAAGGTATAAGGGCAATAAAACTCTCCAGAACTTGAGGAAAAGTATAAACTCTAATTTGCAGTGAACCAGTGCTTATTGATTCTATTCAATGGAGGACAAAGTACACAGACCATGTATTTAAGTGAAAGTAGATAACAAGTTCTGTCTTTAAACTTTTCACTTGAGTAAAAGTACAAAAGCATTTGCCTTCAAATGTATTTAAGTATCCAAAGTACTAAGATTTATTTTAACTATAATGTTCTTATTATTATTTTTGGCACGAATGATCCGCTTTGGCGACCCCTACTGGTAGAAGCCGAAAGAAGACGAAGATTAATGAGTCAAACACTAATTGATATCTATTAAAATGATCATGAGCCCAAAACTTTCTTTTTAACTACTTTTAAAAAAATCGTGCAAATCATAAGATTCTTACAGCATTTATTCCTTTTTAAAAGTCGTGCCTGCTGTTGAGCGGATGCTGAACTTTATGTTGGTGATGAGTAGATACCACCAGGCGCAAGTTCAAAACAGTGCATGGTCTCTACCCTGATTGAGTGTGTTTGAGCGGTTTACGTATTTATCCACTCATCATTTAAAAAATATTCCTAGGAAAGCATCCTCTCAATTGTTTTATCAACGTACTCTTATGATTACAGAAAACAGAAATAAGATGAATGAAAATCCACTAAAATGAAATTGATTCTTAATCTCTAGTGATAATCTGATGACTGTGCACGGTGGGGGTGAGATGGGTCGTCCGCTGACTGGGCTCAGGATACTCGATGTGGGCTGTGGTGGCGGTCTTCTCACTGAGGTACCTCATCTTTCCTCCACACTATGACCAGCAGCATCTCTTTAACTATTTTTTCTTATTGTCTTTTACATTCGATTTCTGGCTTCATCAGCCCTTAGGGCGGATGGGTGCCGAGGTGTTGGGTGTAGACCCGGTGGAGGTAAGCGTGCGGACGGCAGAGCTGCACTCGTCCCTCGATCCTGCGCTCAGGGAACGCGTTCGGTATCGTGCGTGCACATTGGAAGATCTTACCGAGGAGAAGGAGAACGAGGAAGCATTCGATGCAATCGTGGCCTCGGAAGTGGTCGAACACCTGGCGGATCTCGACACCTTTGTTCACTGTTGCTACCGCATACTGAAGGTGACGTTATTCCTGATTCAATTTATTCCAAGACAAAAAACACTGGTGTGAAGGTTCTACTTTTTAAGGGGGTATCAAAAAGTTTTGAGATTAGCGCCAGTCACATCCTCGTATAATTTAATCTTCAATTTGCTCATTTCAAGCACTTTATCCTAAGGCAGGTTCGAAATTAATTTTTTTCTTTTAATGCTACAGAAGATATTTGCAAGTTCCTCCAAGGATGCTTGTTAGGCCACACTGAGCCTTGTGTGCATGTTTGCGTGTGTGTGTGCATGTTTTGTGTGTGTGTCTCCAGCCAGGTGGCTCTGTTTTCATCACCACTATCAGCCGCACTCAACTGTCCTACATGTTGGGAATCGTAATGGCTGAGCAGGTTCTGCGTATCGTCCCGAAAGGGACACACGAGTGGGACAAGTTCATCACTCCAGTGGAGCTGGAGACCCTGCTGGAGTCGTGTGAGCCTCTCTAATATTTATTCATATGAGCAGTATTCAGGTAGCCCCCCCCCGACTTACGGAATTAATAAGGACCGTAAAAGTGTTCGTAAGTCGAGAAGAGTCAAACTCTATAATCCCTGAGATAAACCAAGCGATAAACTATACATAGAGTTTTTTAAGATAAATGCAGCCAATGCTAAATCTATATTACAAAGATGTAAATAATTATTTTACTTTACCTTAATGTCCACCAGATGGAGCACCACTTTTGCGTTTTTTTCTGCCGTGGTAAGAAATGTTCAAACACTAAAATCACAACACGCTGTACGAATACTGTACGGAATACGTCTTCTCACAATGAGGACTTTGCGCAGAAGAAAGTGGTATTGTTCTCGGTCCAGGGGTTCTTCTTCTGACTCTGTTTGCGGCGTTGCCAAATCTGAATAGCGCACGCGGATTTTGAAAGTTTTCTTGAATAAATTGAAAATTTTCTTCGTTTTATTTTTTGGGTGGCCACGTTCGTATCTCTGAAAATTCGTAAGTCGGGCGTTTGTAGGTCAAATGCTGACTATATAGACAATTTTATATATTGTTATAGTCTGAATCCTTAATTCTGATTGGCTGCAAAGAGTGAGTTCAAACCATTGAACGCACAGTTGGTTTCCTGGTCAGTTTATTCATCTGTACCCATTGGAGCATACAATCATAATTCCACATGAAGTAAAGCAGCTATTTTAAACATTTCCAAATCTCAGTACTAAGCTGGGATGGTTTTAGCATTTACAATCTAAATCAGGGGTCTCCAATCTTTCCCAGAAAGGGCCGGTGTGGGTGCAGGTTTTCATTCCAACCAATCAATGGTCACACCTGATAGTCATTGAAAATGAAGATCATTAGATTTGAACAGGTAGGATTTGGTGTGGACTTGCTTGGTTGGAATGAAACCCTGCACCCACACCGGTGGAAAAGATTGGAGACCCCTGT
>MU551532.1:3140884-3165825 GCA_024362625.1 Silurus asotus
TATTTATTTATTTATTTATTTATTTATTTATTTATTTATTTTCTTTTTCTTTCTCCCTCCTGAAAGGCAGGACGCTCATTAGCGGATTAAACTCGGCTGCGCGCGCGCCCTCGAAAGATTGTTTTATGTTAATTTCTATTATGTTCCTTCGCTTCACGGTGTGTGAAGCGCGCGCGCGCGGCTCCGGTAAACACGCCGCGTCACACTCGGTCGAGTCTCTGAAATTAAAAAACCCGGGGCAAACAAAAGGCACGAGGCGCGAGATCCGCTCGGCGTGGAGGGTGTGTGAGCGTGCGCGAGCGCGCGCGCGTGTGTGTGCGTGTGTGTTGGATCCTATCTGCGCGTTGCCATCTGCCTCGTTGTCCCTTTACACCGGTGGATTTGAACGCGACTTAATTATTTACCGTGTCCACACACACACACACACACACACACACACACACACACATGTACAGTCATGAGCATGCAAACACACATGATGCAAACACTCAATCACAATTGGGTGCACCATGAGCCTGCAAACACACACACACACACACACACACACACACAATCACAATCAGGTGCACAGATATACATGAACAGGGGCATGCAGGAACACACACTCACACAAACTGAGACACACAATTGGGTGCACACAAAGATTTCCATGTGCATGCGAATACACACAATTTCACACACACACACACACACACACACACACACACACACACACACACACACACACACACAAAATCACAATCAGGTGCACAGATATACATGAACAGGGGCATGCAAGCACACACAATCACACAAACTGAGACACACAATTGGGTGCACACAAAAATTACCATGTGCATGCAAATACACACAATTACACAATTACACACACACACACACACACACACACACACAGACTGCTACACTTTTACAAACACATTGTGTATAAGTGTGAGAGGTGGAGGAACACAAGGTCTGAGTTTGAGCAGAAGGGTTTGTGTAAAGTCGTGATTTACACTTGTCAGAGTCAGAAATCGAAACAAGTGTGTTTAGGTGTAGCAGAGGACGATAACTAAGCCAGAAATACAGAAACCTGATGTTGAATAAATCGTAATTAAAG
Source organism: Silurus asotus (assembly GCA_024362625.1). Taxonomy (NCBI): domain Eukaryota; kingdom Metazoa; phylum Chordata; class Actinopteri; order Siluriformes; family Siluridae; genus Silurus; species Silurus asotus. Next base: position 3,141,984 of record MU551532.1, read on the forward strand.
CCTACTAATAAAATAAAAAGCCTTTTTGTTACTTTAAGCTACCCCAGAAAAATGTTACTAACTGATAATAAAAGAAAAACTAATCCTTTACAGGACTATTGTTTGAAGGACCGATGCTGAAGGGGTAAAAAAAGGATTTGGTCATGTAATAGACCTCTTCACTTCAAATATGTATTCTGACTCAGAAATTCAATCGTATCATCCAACCTCTCGACACAAACACCTCAGAGAGCGCACACCCCCTTCATTAATAGGATTCAAATCATCTTATTGCCTAAACAGAGTCCCAGCAGACACGCTAGCAGCTACGTTGTGCTAGCATAAACGCGCCTCATCGCACCCCTAATCACCGGATGTTTTGTGCCAATGTTTTGATGAGAATCAGCAGGCATTTCGATGGGAATGGGAATGTTCTAATCTGCTGGACTGTCTCGGCAGAGGAGAACGCTATTGGTTGATCGGTAATTATGATTTTTCAAACGGCTCCCTCAAGGCTGAACGAGAAAATCGGCTACGGAGCTGGAAATGTGGTTTCATGTGAGCGCTAGAGTTTGACGCTGCCTGTCTGGGATGAAGCGAACAAATAAACAAAGCAAAAAAAATGGTTATGAACACCAAGTGCACTAAATTTTGTTAGACAGCAGCATTAAAATGTAAGACGTCCTTAACAACAAAAAGATGACTGCAGTAAGATGATCATTATCAGAACCTGGGAAAGGAATAATATGTCCAATCTTCACTTGTCCAGTTTCCAGAGTCGGAGCCTACCGTCACTCCAGATTCCTGAGACGATTTTTAGCTCACTATGGTTTTAAAGAGTAACTATTTGAGTTAGCCTTCCTGCGATCTAAAAACCCTCAACACCAATCTCCCCATTGCCAATAAGTGAATTACTGGGACGCAGAATAAGAGGACCATCAGCAAGAAACTGATGGAAGGGAATATAGTTAGGGAAGCACGAAAAAGCAAGAAAATTGCTGGAGTCCAGCACACCACCTAGGTGCCAGAAAAGTAGAGTCTTAACGCATCTCTTCCTGAGAAATGTTAGGACCAGCTGAGCAGTGGTAGAGAAAGGAATAAGTGTAGTACCACGCCAGGGAGGGGAGATGGTTGCTGGTTTATTTCTGGCTCTTTAGGTGAAAAGAAGGTGGAGGGAGCATGGTTGAAAAGAGTGGCTATGTGACTTCCAGTCATCTCAAACCCTCAACTCTAAACCCTCTCATATTAACAAGGCATTTCCTCTTACATGACTAGCTGCTTAATGGATGTTTTTTGTGTTTTGCACCACTCTGAATATTATGCTTTGCAATGCTGACACACGATTGGCTGATCAGATAGTTACACGTATGAACAGGGATATTTTCACTCAGTCACTAAAGTATTGGGGGAACTTGGCTTTTTATGTGGTTCTTCCACAAAGCTGGAGGCACACAAGTGGGAGATGCAATCTTGTTCCAGCATGACCCTGTGCACAAACTGAGCTTCACAAAGATGTGGTTTATTTGGGTTGGAGTGAAAGATCTGGAGTGGCCTGCTAGATCTCTAACCTCAACCCTATTAAACCTTAAATTTAAATTTAATTAGTCACATACACATTCATACAGAGTACAACATATAGTCAAATGCTTTGGGATGAATTGGAGCTCCAAAGTCTAGTGGAACATCTTCCCAGAAAAATGGAGGTTATTATAAGGTGTCCACAAATGATTCTAAATGAAAAAGGGTTTCAAGGTCAGTCTTTCTTACAGTATTGATTAGTTCGGCCGATGATAACAGATGTAACAAGCGTTAAAAACTGCTGCACGGTCACTTATTATTATTTCTGTTTTGTTGTTCTTGTTTCCTCCGCCATTTGCATGAGTTTTATGAAAATTATAAATGCAGTATGAAGGGGGATAGATGAAGGTTACAAGCCCCTTACAGCGCTATCGCGTCGTGTTAATTACATTTGCAGATTGTGTCATTTTGAAAAAAAAAAAAAAAAAAAAAAAAAAAAAAAAAAACACCCTGGAACTCTTTAATAACCAAAACGCTCAGTGAGTGGGGAATCAAATATTCTGATAGGCGAGATGAATTTATGAATAAATATTAGCATTGAGGCTGATGGATAAGAAAAGATAGCTATAATTTTCTGTGTCCAATGTTGATTAGGGTTTATTATTTCGCCAATACGCTCAGATTTCTTTTTTTTTTTACACCTGTATTATACGATAAGAAAATGCTAATATCATTAGTGTTTAACTGCTCCTGCACTACAATCCAATGTTGTTTTTAGGCAAATCCGGGTCTGGAAAAATTAAGACTTCCTTTAGATTTATGGAATTCAGCAGATGACCTTATCCAGAGCAACTTACAGAAGTGCTTCGAAGTCTCTCTTGATAAATGTATTCTGATACTGGATTATAGGGACATCGATTGAAAGGAATATCAGTAAGAAACTGATGAAAAGGAATATTTTTGGTTGGAAAGCAAAATAATCAAGAAAAAGTGTTCATTTTTTTTACTGAAGACATTCAAGCTATGAAAAAACATGTATGGAATTATATTATTAAGCAAAAATGTGTTAAACAACTCAGAATATGTTTAATATTTTATTCACACCATCACACATCAGGAACCCTCAGTTCACGCTTTCCATGTCTCACAAAAACACAGTAGTTAGAACCAAAAGTATCAAACTTGGACTCATCAGACTAAAGGACAGTTTTCCACTGATCTAATGCCAATTTCTTGTGTCTTTTATGTTTCTCTACCTCATGTTGTTCTTCCAAAGTAATGGTGAAGTCGAACATGAAGCCCCTTAACTATTTGCCACTTGAACTCTGAGAAAGGTTTATGTAAATCAGCAGTTTCTGGGGCTGTTAAATTAATTCCAATAAAATTATCCTCTGCAGCAGAGGTAGCTCTTGATCTTTCTTTTCCTATTACGATCATCACGGGAGCCTGTTTAATCATAGTGTTTGATGGTTTTGGAGACATTTAAACATTTAAAGTTCTTGAAATTATTCATCCCGACTGACTTTCATTTCTTTCGAGTCTTTTTTCTTTACATAACTTAGCGTTTCTTGCCATAATATGGATTTGTACGGTAGTTGTAGTAGCACTAATAGGGTTAGGGTTGTACAAAATGTAATCATACCCCAAATTTTGAAGACCTAGAATCCGTATGAATTGCCCCAGTCATCCCTTTCTAATGCGTAAACCTATTTTACATGCGTACATTAAATATTTGTGGATGTCATACACTTTTAAATCATTAATTAAAAATATTCAATATACATAATGTGATTGATGGCAATTCAGGTAAAACAAAAACCCCAAATAGTATTTTATAAAAGATTCGACACAAAAAAAAATCCTTTGTAGTGAGAACAGTGAAGAACCGAAAGCTCCTCTTATGCTATTCTGCCGCTCTTTGTGGTTCAATGCTCAATTCCTTCGAGACTGCACGAGCCATTCATCCCTCTGAATGTAAATGTCATGCCAAGAAAAAAAGGTAGGAATAAAATCCCGCCTTTGTCAAAAAAGAGGTTTGTGATGAGTGATGGATGCGGGTGAGACTGTGCGTACGCCACTCAGCTCGGAGAGCCACAGCCCGGGAGAGGCAGCTGGTCATGTCACGAGGGAACGGGCATTTATAGGGAAAATAGTTAAATGCCACAATTAACACATTGTCTGTTTGTTTGTGTTGTGAAAATGTTTTATTCAGTGCATCCATCAGACATATGAAGCTGTTAGGCATTTCAGAGTGGACATTTTGGCCAAACCAACACAAACACACACGCACAGGTTCCTGTATTTTGAACAGGCCTACGAAACACCACCATACGAGGAAAAAAAAAAAAAAAAAAAAAGGGGGGGGGGAACAAAAAATATATAATTGATTTTTATTTATTTTATTTAAACTACTGCAAACATGTAGATACAGCACTTTATCTTGATTTATTTAATTTCGTTTGGCTCCTGTGGAGCCTTTCCTTCTTTTTTCATGGACTCAACTCGAACTACAAATCCCAGAACGCGCGGAATTGCGTCACCGTTTCCCCGGATGTTGATTTCGGAAGTAAACCATATGAGCGCCTACAGTGCAATGACACATGAGTAGAAGTAGTATATATAATAACTGTTGTTTATTTCATTTTATTTAATTTGTAAATTGACCTAGTGAAAATATTTATATGTCTAGAGGGACAGAAGGAAGTAGAGCGGCAGATGGACTTCCGGTTTCCGAAGTTTGATTCGCTGTGAGTTATTATTATGGGTTGAAGTTGCTTCATAATTCGGATGATCTGTTTTTATTGCTCTGCTTTTGGGATGTTTTATATTGTATTTGTTGTATATTTCTTTTTATTTTATTAATGAATAATACAAACACAAACTGGATACAGTAAAGTAGCTGATATTAAATATAGAGCTCAGCGCTTACTGACTGTTACAGTGTATTTACCGAAAATGCATGTTTTTTAAAGGATAATGCACTTTTGTGTTTTACAAAAACCCACCAGAATTCTCTTGATTCTTTATTCTGATTGGTCAGAGTTGCTTCGTTTCCATAGACACGATTATTGCACTTGAATACGTTACCGTTACTATAGTAACAAACGCGCGTGTGCTTTTAGGACTAGTTTTGTAACCGCCGACAGATGGCAGCACTAAGCTGCACGCACAGTCACATGAAGCACCGACCTTCATAAGTCAGTGTGCCAAAGACATTGATGTGATTTAATCATATACAGCAAGTTAAATTCAAGTAAAAAACTTTTGACAGCATTGCGGAAATATAGCGTGAATCGCAGAAAGTGCTTGACATGTTTAGAAAAGAAGACATCCAGGACACATTCCGAAAGTGGCAAAATAAATAGTGGAAATAAAGTGTTTTCTTGTAATAAGAGCTACTTTTTGATACAACCTTGTGTATTATAGCCAAGTTCATTTCTATAGTATTGTCCCTTGAGAAGATCATTTTATTTTTAATTTTAGTTTGAAATTATCCCAAACTTTGGCCCCTCGTTGTTTTCTCGCCATTTCCCTATTTTTTAATCTACAGCTTCTTCTGTGTTTACCACTCTAGGGGTCTCATTTATAAATCTGGGGTACGCAGAAAACAAGGCTGATTCGCAAAGGTTGTGATTCATAAAAAAATAAAAAACTTGACAGGAGAAAGTGTGTACCTGCAAGTAAACTATTAGCCCTGCATACTCACAACGTGGAAACACAGAAGGTGAGAAGTCAGATTGGTGACACAGATACACAACCTGTGCGTACACCATTTTCCACGCAAGTTTTCAGCCCAATTTATAAAATGATTTATTAAATGAGACCTCAGAGCAGTCCAGAGTTTAGTGGGTGGTGCCTCAGTAATAATGGTCAGTGGGAAAAAGCAGTTCTCTGTGTGTAGACTAAATTCAATTTTTATATTTGATTTACTTGAGTTACTCGAGAAATCGTTTCAGCCCTAATATATATATATATATGTGTGTGTGTGTGTGTGTGTGTGTGTGTGTGTGTGTGTGTGTGTGTGTGTGTATGTGTGTAATGCTGTAAAATTTGAATGCTTTTAAGAAATAGTGTTAATAGTTTATTTTAAACAATAAACAAAATAGAAAGTAGATGAACAAAAGAGACATCCGATTAATGCAACACAGCATTAATTCTTCCAGTTGCACTTGCACATGGTTTTTGAAGGAACTCAGCAGGAAGGTCTGATCCTCTGTGGATGTAGGCGACCTTAAATGCTTCTGTCTCTTCATGTAATCCTAGACAGACCCGATGATGTTGAAATCAGGGCTCTGTGGGGGCCAAAACTTTTACTTCCAGGACTCCTTGTTCTTCTCTATGCTGAAGATAGAATTTAATGACATTGGCTGTATGTTTGGGGTCGTTGTCCTGCCGCAGAATTAATTTGGGGCCAATCAGACGCCTCCCTGATGGTATTGCATAACAAAGTATCCGCCTGTGTTTCTCAGCATTAAGGACACTATTAAACCAAATCTCCAACTTCATTTGCAGAAAAACACCACCATGCTTCACTGTTGCCTGCAGGCACTCATTGTACTGCTCTCCAGGTCTTCGGCAAACAATTTGCCTCCTGCTGCAGCCAAACATTTCAGATTTTGACTCATCAGCCCAGAGCACGCGCTGCTTTTTTTCCGCTCCCCAGTTTTTGTTTTCATGCAAAGTTTAGTCACTTAGCAGCGTCTTCATGTCAGAGGTGAAGCATTTTGACCACAATTCTTCCATGTAGACCATTTCTGGCCAGACTTCTCCAAACAGTAGGTTCTAGGTTTCTATAGCAACAGCTCACACAATGGGCCACGCCCACCAAATAATCTAATAATACTAATTATAAAAATGTTTGTAATGGTTTTTAGTTTTTTTTTTTTTTTTTTACAACAAATGTAGAGAAGTGTATACAATTAAGAACTGTTAACTGTTTCTAGTCGCTTAAACAGAACTGATAGCAGGAAATAACAAGTAGTTTTGGACGTTTTACGACGTTGAATGTAACCGTAAACAGATTGAAGTATGGCAGGTTCTTTAATTATTGTTAAATGTTGGCTAATTTCCGAGGAATAAAACACTCCAGGGTATGCTGTTATGGGATTTTCCTTTTTTTAACAACTTTGCTTTGCTTTGAGTTCCATGCATGACCCTGCTATTGATTATTCTCACTTTAACAGAACACCCCGCTGTGTTACTTTTCTTATTTATTCAATTGCATGCGAAGCCAAACGTAGTTACAGTCAAAAATTTAAAATATTGGCACCCCGAAGGCTAAACATATGTAGTATTTTTTCAGCACAATATAAATTTATATACATGTATTTATGTACACGTTTATAAATATTCTATAAATTATTAAATTAAAATATTTTCTGTCACAAAATCTCTGGTAATTCTTTAATAATAGATTCTTTGTGAAAGAATACACAGGATTTGCTGTGATATCACCAAAGTTTTGGGTCATTGTGTTTAAAGATTTCCTCATTTGTAACCTCCTGGCAGAGGCAACCAGATATCCAGATTTCAGCTCGAAAGCTTTATAGATCCACCATCAGAGAGAGTTTGGTTACTTGTCACATGTACAATACAGCACAGTGAAATTCTTTTTTCGCATATGCCAATGATGTTCGGAAGCTGGGGTCAGATCACAGGGTCAGCTGTGGAGCACAGAGGATTTAGGGCCTTGCCAAAGTGGCAGTTTGGTGATACTTGAACCTACTAGAACTAGTTACTAGATACTAGAACCTTCTGATCAGTAACCCAGAGCATTAACCACTGAGCTACCACCTCCCTATCATTTCATTATCCAAAGAATGGATTTTACTTTTAGGTAATGTCAAATTTGGTTTCTGACTGGCTCTTAAGAACTTACATTTCGAGGGTGCCAATAATTTTGGAAGTTGGCTGTAACAGAGTGAAAATTATGTGTAGTTAATAGGGGTGTAACTGTACACAAAATCGACGGTTCGGTACGTACCTCGGATTTTAAGTCACGGTTTGGTTTTATTTCCGTACAGTTTAAAGAAAGAAATGCAAAACATAAAATTGTTTGTCCTTTTTTATAAACGCAGTTTATGAATATTAACATTTGTGTACATCAACGGTTAAAATTTTTAAAACAATTTAAATACAATTGGATAAATGATATTAAAAATAATTTTTTTTATATTTTACAAAAACATTCAGTGTATAAACATAAAATAGAGTAAATGAAATTAATTGTGTAATCAATTAAATTGCCAAAAATAAAATTGATTAAATACAATTAAATAAATGGAAAAATGTATTACCCATTTTGGGTAATGTGTGTGTGTGTGTGTGTGTGTGTGTGTGTGTGTGTGTGTGTGTGTGTGTTTTACTTAACTGTTATACTTATTTCAACATATTTTAACAAATGTATTCATTCAGTCACTCCCTTGATTCCGAATTGTCAGGATTTTCTCCTTTTAAGAGAAATTCTTGAAGTTATACATAAAACGGAAAAGAATCCATATAGTTAACTGTCCTAAATATGCAGGAAGTGGCAGCGATTTAAAATTTTACAATTTTACAACGCACTACAAATCGTATTTCCAGTACGGAGTGAGTTGCCACAGTGACACTGCACTTACTAATCTAATAAAAATATGAGGTCAGAGATGCAATGAGATTTTTAAAAGAAATGCTTGGTGTGCTGTAGTGTTGCTGTTCTAACTCTTACTTTATGTGTGTGTGTGTGTGTGTGTGTGTGTGTGTGTGTGTTTGTCTCGCAGGTCATGCATGCAGCTCGGCCTGTAGGAATGTAGACGGCTGTCCTCCACCTCCAGCTTGTCCCCTATCTATCTATCTATCTATCTATCTATCTATCTATCTATCTATCTATCTATCTATCTATCTATCTATCTATCATCTATCTATCTATCTATCTATCTATCTATCTATCTATCTATCTATCTATCAGCTTAGTGCAGCTACTTCTAATTCATAGACTGTACAGATTCCTCTTCTTCGTTCTTCCCTATGATCACTGTTCTGGCCGTGACTTCCTTCGTGTCTTTGCACTGGCGTTGGTACAGGAGCAGCTCACAAAACCATGGGCGAGGTGCAGCTCTTCCCATCGCTGCCGAGACAGAGTCCGAGTTGGATCAGTACGCCAAGGAAGTGTTGGACTTCAGCTCGCATTATGGCGGCGAAGGGAGCATGTCGTACACCATGTGGAACGCAGCCGGACCACCCAGCGTGTTCCCGAGCTCAGGGGACTTCACGCACACGGCTGTGTTCCGCACGTACGGACGCTGGTGGCAGGACGAGGGCGTAGCGCAGCGTTTCAGTCGCACACCGAGCTCCTTCCACAGCCGAGATTTCCTCGAGGTGACATTCGAGGAGCAGATTTTCCCGACCGCCGTCACAGTCCTGGAGACGTACCACCCCGGGGCCATCGTCCAAATACTCGCCTGCTCTCATAACCCCTATGCTGAAAGCCACACTACTGATATGAGGTGAATATAAAAAAAAAGAAAAAGTTATAGTCCGAAAAATACGGTATATGGTTTGTGTGCCGATTACTCGTGAAATTGGTTTAACCCACTAGTAATGCATTCCCTCTAATGTTGAGATGACCTGTTTTTTTTGTTTGTTTTTTTAAAGAATTACATCCCTGTTAAACCCTGAACAAAACTAGACTTTTTTTTCACTTGTTCTAACTGACACCCTTGACCATTTTTGCCCCAACTTGTGCTCAATGTTTGCCGTTTTCTTCGTTTTTTCTTTTTTTTTGTCTCAAAATATCAACAAATTTTTCAATTAGATTACAAATGATATAGTTCCTGATAATATACGAATATAAGAAGTCAATATCTCTAGTTCTCTATAGTGTTACTTATGTCTGTACTTTGAGAGTCACTAACAGCTGAAACCAAATTCCCTGTGTGTGTCAACACACTTGGCCAATAAACCTGATTCTGATAATACATAGAATGAATTAAGCCTGGTTCAGATTATTGATTTTATTAAATAAAAAAGAACATCGGTTCTAAACTGGTGTTTCGATGTTCTGGGGTTCAGATCACCAACCGTACAATACCATCCAGTCATGTCCAAGTTGTACACCATGTTTTACATTTTTTCCAATACTATATGTAAGTATACGGCAATGTTCTGACAATGTCTTCTCGTTCCTTGTTTAGTGTGTGCAGGTGGGAGGTGCTGTGGGCGGGCGAGCCCACCAAAGTCACCAGTCCTCAGGCCCGGCAGTTTTGCCCTCCTATCCGTCAGATTAGCTTCGCTACTAATTTACTGCGTTTGGAATTCAACAGCTCCTTATTAGACTATTACACCGAGCTGGATGCCATCGTGCTGCGCGGCGTTCGCAAACGCGCTAGCAGCATCACGCCCGCCATCGCCAACACCTGTCCCTCCATCCTGAACACCACACCCGACAACCTCAACGAGGGCAACGGATACTTCGACAAACTCCCGTACGAGGTGGGGATAACTGGCACAGCAATATTGCAGGGAAAAACTATAAATGATAGGAAGTTCACAAACGCCTAATTATTAATTAAGTTAAAATTGAAGTCCTCCAATGCAAATTTAGCTTGGTGCAGAGATATCAGGTAGTTATGTTGGAAATCAGGAGAGCAGTTGTCTGTCTTGAAGAATAACTGTGGTGGGAAACCTCATCTATATATTTACGTTTATATCATTTAGCAGAAACCCTTTTTTCAGAGCAGTTGAGGGTTAAGGGCCTTGCTCAAGGGCCCAGCAGTGGCAGCTTGGTGGTGCTGGGATTTGAACTTGTGACCTTCCAATCCAGAGTTCAATGCCTTGATTACTGAGCTTCCACGGTCCCCATAGTGACATCTTTCAAAATTGCTCAATATCGGCTTATTTCTTATCACATCAGACAAATTTCTTTGAAGACATTTTCAAAAACTTGAAAATGTCTTCAACGATCAAACATCTATTAATGCTGGAACTGATGATAAATAAAATTAACTGATAATTTCTTTGAAATCACGAGTGAGAATTCAGCAATCCTCCATTTTCTAACCAAAATGTCTATTAGAGGAGAAACATGGCCCTTATCCAGAGAGAGACTTACATCTAATCAGTTGATTGGTGGTGCTGGGATTTGAACTTGTAACCTTCCGATCCAGAGTTATGAATGAAAGACCAGCTCGATCACGCTAACATTAGGCTATAACTAGGCCTATGATATAACTAGGCTTCTCATCATACAAGCAGAGGTGAGTTCAGTTCAGTTCATTTAAAACACACCAGTGCTTCATGGCCGAGATCCAAAAAGACTGCACTTCTTTGTTTTGTTCGTGTTCGACAGGACGTGCTTCAAGTCTCGACTCGACTCCCCATTACAGCATGTTTATCATCATTGTTTGATCATTAGGACGTCACTTTCCAAACAGCGGCACGATGTGTCCCGCTCAGATCTTCTAGCCAGACCGCTAGCGCTTCATTATGTCTGTAAGGCGACACGTGCTATTACGCGTCAGCCGACACCGTGTCTGACACGTTCCCGCTCGTTTCCAGATACAGGATTCTTGAGCATTTTGTTTCCCAAGGACTTCTCATTTCTCGGGATCTACGAATCCGAATACGCACTTTAATCCCAGAACACACTCTTGCGGCATCATTATTTATTCTTCCTTGTATGTATTTGAACACCGCAGACAGAAACATGTAACATTTAGTTGCGTCTGCTAAGTTGTGTTTCTGTTCGAACAAATTAAGTGCGGCTTCAAACGCATACTTATGGCAATGTTACAGGACATGATGGAAGCCGTATCATATTATACAACAGCCTAATTCATGTTATCACACGATTTTAACTGTCGACCAAGCGGTATAACAGACTTGTGGTTTAAATGACATCATCAGCTGTAAAAAAAAAAAAATTTAATTATAAAAAATAAATAAATATACATATATAGTTCAAAACATGTAAAATCTTATGGTCAGTTGTCCATAAACTTTCCACAGTGTTTGCGGCTAAAAGGCACGTCAAGAAATGTTTTGTATTCTTTCGAGTGGTGTTCGAAAAGCCACACGTGAGAACTTTGTTCTTGAGAAGGTGAATTGAAAATGTCTTTCCGGATTTGGTGCTGCCGCATTTGCGTCATCTTTGAAATTAATTTCTGACCAGCGCAAAATTGTAATTTTTTTTTTTTTATGCAAAATGTCGACCCTCTAATTATACCTATGTCTAAATTTTTTTCCAGCTGATCCAATTGATTGTGAGCCACCTAGCCGTGCCGGATCTGTGTCGCCTGGCTCAGAGCTGTAAGCTCTTACAGCGCCACTGCTACGACCCGCTGCAGTATATCCAGCTCAGCCTGCAGCCATATTGGTCCCGCTTGAACGATCTGTCTCTGGCACACTTAAAATCCCGCTGCACACTCCTTCAGCGTCTAAACATGTCCTGGACCGGAAACAGATCAGCTATCTCGCCCACTGGATTCTGTAGGTGAGATGGTTCAAGAAGGATGTACACACTTTAAACACTAAGTGCCTATATTAAATCATGTATCATACTGTCTTTTCACTTCTGTCTTTCTCTTTTTCACACTCTCTCCTTTCTTTCAGTTTTATCAGGGCGTGCGGGGCGAGCTTGGTGTGCTTGGAGCTCTCGTGTTGTCACTACGTGAACGGAACGTGCCTGGAGGCGATCGCGCAAACGTGCACCAGCCTCCAGGAGCTCGACCTCGCGTCGTGCGATCGTCTCGAACCCCAGGCTTTCGTGCAAATCGCAAAACTCGGACGTCTGCGCCGACTTGTCCTGTACCGCACCAAGATCGAGGTGAAGCTACAAGCACAGACATAAACAGTTCTGATCGCCATTTCAACTCTGCGCTTATGTTCAGCCTGAGATAATAATGGCATCGCTGTCAGTGGTGGACAGCAAGGAAGTAGCTTTTTCACGTATCTGTACTTTACTGAAGTATTTCTATTTGGGGAGACTTTAACTGTGACTTCACTACATTTCAAAGTCAAAAATCTTAACGAAATATTCCGAAATCAGTCGTTCCATTTTATTTATGAGCGGATAAAAACTTAACTGCTCAAACACGCAGCAATCCACCAATCAGGGTCGAGGACGCGCTCTGTTTTCAACCTGTTTTGATTGGCGCTTGGTGTATCTACTGAAAAAAACGTACTTTCGGGCTTCTCCCGTTAGGGGTCACCACATCGGGTCATCCGTATTCATGATCCGCACGTAACCTGTCAGGATGAAGAGTCATTCTGAGAATCAGCAGAAGCGTGCATCTTTGTAGTGAGAGTAGTTCCAGGATCCATGCGGCAGGATTGAAAACTTGTTCAGCCATATGCGGTTCTTCTCCAAACTGTTATCACAAAGTTGTTGGCACACAATTGTATAGGATGTCAGCGGATGCACTTGGAGCATGGAGACCCAAACCTGTTGGTGAAGCCAGATCCATGAAAATATGCTTTACGTGTAGGATCTTGAGTGGCCTTCAAAAGAGCTTAAACAATATTGAACACCTTTGGGATGAACTTTAATGCTGACTGCACCCCAGGCCTCCTCACCTCACCTACCTGACTTTACTAACAGTCCAAGATCTAGTGGAACATCTTCCCAGAAGAGTGAAGGTTGCTAAATGTGTTTTGGATGTTAAAAAAAACATACTAATCTTATGGTCAGGTGTCCACAAACTTTTGTCTGTGTAGGCAGATCTGTGAAAATGAATCGTTATGAGATAAATAATCATATTCATAAGAGTTTTATAATATTTTTTTATTCCAGATCATTTTCCTGTACCGTGGACAAACCGGGTTAGAACGGCCCCTTAATGCCTCCTTTTGTAGTACAAAACTGATCAGTGCATTGTGTTTTGGGGCAATATTTACTTATGCACACACACACACACACACACACACACACACACACACACACACACACACACACACACACTTTCTCTATATCTTTATCTCTGTAAGCTATATCCATTCCACTCTCAAATTATACTGTCACTGCTATAATTAACACATTTCTTTTTTTCTTCATCAGCAGAATAAGAGATGTACAGTAAAAAAACATCACCACACACTCTCACACACACACACACACACACACACACACACACACACTTACACACACACACATACACCAGGACGTGTTTGAACTCGAGCTCAGAACAATAGCTCTGTTCTCTCAGCTTAAACAGAGATGTGTGTGTTGTTTTTTTGTTTTTTTTTACTTACCAAGTCTGTGTGAAAATTAAATATTAACCCCCTCACCCACCCACCCCAAAACCGAAATTAGAAACCCACTTGTTATGAATCCCGGTTTTAGTAATATCTGCCAGACCATGAAGTCACATTCTAGTTTCATTTTGACATCTCTGTTTTTCATAACCAGGGTTTCTCAGCCTTTTTGCGGTTCACGGCTCTGTTTTCTTGCACGACTTTATAAAAAGCGTTTTGTTCTGGATGTCCTCGGTTCAGGGGTCACGAATACAATCGGAGCACGCTCGCTTTCATTTCGGCAGTGTAACAAACGCTGACGTTTAGAATCTAACCGTTCTGAAGGTATCAGCTGCTAGATTTATATTAATGCTCCTGTTCTAACGTGGGATTTTGATCATTACAATTAAATTGTCACCGATGCGGGTATTTTGCGTGGAGATGCTATTAAACTTTGATGGAAGAAGTCTCCAGTGTCAGTAGCTTGTAAGACAAAGAGGATATGCGGTTTATTTATTTATGTGGGTGTCAAGTCGTTAAATGTAATTATAAATCAATTCATAAAAAATCTACGAAAAAAAAATTTCCTCAATAAAATATTTGTACGCATTCAGGGTGGACAGAGTCTGACTCGATTCTGATTGGTTGGGAGGCATGTTCAAATCGTTTCTGATTAAACAGTTTTAGCAGCGTGCTAATTAACACATTGCTTTATAATCAGCTGTAACGGTAGTAACATATAGTCTCAGTTCATATGATGCAGCTATTGTGAGGCATTTCTGAATGACCACATTGAGCATAATGGTTGATTCTTTTATTTGTCGATGAACGGATATAGTAAATATTGTAAATGATAAATAAGCAGAGGCACAAGATGAATTTGAATGACTAAAGGAGGTAACGAAAAATGGCACAAGCTGCTAACACCAACAGCTTCATTATTAATAAAAACAGGGTTTAGATACATGTACAAAATCATGGAGACACCTGACCTTCTCAGCCATATGTGGTTCTTTTCCTTACTGTTATCACAAAAAATGTTTCCTTCACTTGAATTAGGATTTCCAAACCTGCTCCAACATTACAATGCCCCTGTGCACAAATCAAACTCTATGAAGATATGCTTTGCATGGGTTGGAGTGGAAGATCTCCTGCTATAGAGCTCTGACCTCAACCCTATTGAACACCATTGAAATGATTTGGAACGCTGACTGCACCCCAGGTCTCCTCACCTCACCTACATCAGTACTTGACTACTAACACCCTTGTGGCTGAATGAGCACAATTTATCACAAGCACTTCCCAAAATCTCGTGGAACATCTTCTCAGAAGAGTGGATAGAAGAGCAAACTGGGACTAAATGTAGGATGTGATGCTCAAAAAGCACCATATTTTTATCCGGAAGCTTTTGGCATTATAGTGTAATTCACACATACACATTCTCTTTCTCTATTTCTCTGTTTATTGCTTTGCTAAAAGTTTATTCCGATTTAATAAAATGTTTTATTTAAGCAGAATTCTAGATCCGTGTACATACAATGAAATCTGTTTCACGTCAGCGGTTATTCGCCTCCCGCATGCATTCAAATAAGATAACGCTGCCATAGCTGTGCCGTATCCCTTACATATTTCGAGTGCCTTTCTGGATTTAAATAGGAAATAATGAGCTTCTATTCAGCTATTGGTAATAAAACAGGCTGCCTGATTGAGCCGTGCTAATGCTCTTTTTGTTTTTGCTGTGTGTGTCTTTAGCAAACAGCTATACTGAGCATCCTGACGTTCTGTACTGAACTGCGACACCTCAACTTAGGCAGCTGCGTGATGGTGAGTTATTTATTTATTTTTTTCTCTCCATCTTGTTCATCCATTTTTGTATATTCCCGAAACACACCGATATTCGCACGGTGTGACCTTTCTTGAATAATGCCCCAGCATTAGTACAAAGAGTTCTTTTTTTTTCTAGTCGAAGTGTCGATAAGGAAGCCACTATTTGGCTCTAAGAATCACTAAATTGTATAATTTACGTTTTCTTTTTTTTTTTCTTCCTGAACTTAACTCTTTATTTTCTGTCTAAGGAGTCTGCATTTTCAAACCAAAGAACAATTTCTGTAAAAAAAAAAAATAAGGCCTATTATTTCAGCGAGCACATTTCACTGTCTCTGTGTTCAGGGCTGTATTTTAGTGGTGATTTGGCAAAAATATTATATCCCCATTCTGAAGGATGTTTCTTTGACACAAGATTTATATATATATATGTATATCTTTGTCCATATATACACTATATATTTTGTCCTCAAAGTTGACGTGCTAAAAGCAGGAAAAATGGGCAGACGTAAGGATTTGAGCGAGTTTGACAAGGGCCAAATTGTGATGTCTAGACGGCATCTCCAAAACTGCAGCTTTTGTAGGCTGTTCCCGGTCTGCAGTGGTCACTGTCTATCAGAAGTGTTTTAAGAAAGGAACATTGGCAAACTGGGGACAAAACTGTAGAAATGAAACTTGGATATATATTTTAGAGTAGTCAATGTGCAGCTTGTATAGCAGTATAGATTTACTTGTCCTCTGAAAATAACTCATCATACAGCCATTATTGTTGAATGTAAAGTAAAGTCAGGTGAGGTCAGAAGGTCTGGGGTGCAGTCAGCATTTCATCTCAAAGGTGTTGAGTAGGGTTAGAGATCTATAGCAGGCCACTTAAGATCTTCCACACCAACCCATATCTTCATGGAGCTGGCTTTGTGCACAGAGGCAATGTCATGCTGGAACAGGTTTGGGTCTCCTAGTTCATGTGAAGGGAAAAGGTCATGCTACCACATCGAAAGACATCCTATACAAATGTGTGCCTCCAAATTTGTGGTAACTTTCGGACCAACATGTGGTGGGAAAAGTCAGGCATCCCAATACTTTTGTCCCTACAGTGTAAATGGGCACGTTTGATCAATTTCCATCAACAACCTTGTGTTTGCCAAAATATTTCCTCTAGTTTTGTGTCTTTCCAGATTGAGGACTATGATGTGGTGGTGAGTGTGTTAAGCGCCCGCTGTCGTTCCCTCGTGTCTCTGGATCTGTGGCGCTGCAGGAGTCTGAGCGAGCGCGGCCTCGCCGAGTTATTGTCCGGCTGTAGCGCTTTAGAGGAACTCGACCTCGGATGGAGCTCCGCCCTACACAGCGGCTCCGCCCTCCACGGGGCGTCTGCCTCGTTCAGACATGCAGCGCGCAGACTGAGCCGTCTGCGCAGACTCTACCTCACCGCTAACCGCAATATCTGTGACGCAGACCTGGAACACATCGCAACGCAGTGTCCTGCACTGGAGCACCTCGATATACTGGGTGAGGAGAAATTCTCAATCATACACACCTACACAGTTTCTAGATCAGTATAACACCTTTATACTATGATTTTGCCACAGAGAATAGCAGGATTCCTTTCTCTGAATTGAACATGCAGGGTTCCTACACATTTTGGAAAAGTATAAAAATATTAAATTTGATAAGAAAAGCGCCGCGTCCACGATTTCATCCACACTGAAACGTCTAAAAACGTGTCCCTGAACTGCGCTTGAGCAAAACATATTTAGTGAAGTCTGCATATTTGTCTGCATATTTGAGTCTGAAAAAGTATGGAATTTGAAAAATACGAGGAACCCTGAACATGTGACAGAGGTGTTTGGTCATTGCACGCGTGTGTGTATATTTGTGTGTGCACATGCAGGTACACGGTTAGTGAGCCCGGCCGCTCTACGCAGGCTGCTCCAGTCATGTCCCCGCCTGCGTCTGCTCGACGTTTCCTTCTGCTCCCAGATCGACACACGGACAATACAGGAACTCAGCGCGCTTTTCCCAAACGTCTCCATCAAAAATAGCTTCACCCAGTGACCCCTGACCTTTAACTCTACTCACTTTGATGACATCCTGATCAGTGGACACTAGGACCCTGTGGTCTGGCGTTAACAAAACGGACACCACACTGAACACGAACATAAAACTGGAAGGACTCCATGATGCACTGGATCATATGAGACAGTGAAACACACACTGGTTGAGAAGTTACTCAGCACTCAGGATCTCAGCATCCTCTTGCTGTGTGTTTTTAAGAGATCGGTCATGACCTTTGATTTCATCAATAAACACTGTCTTAACACTATCGTGTGTTAATATTTCAATGTGAATATTCTGGAAACAGCGCCAGGCTCAAGTATTTACTAAAGTAAAAATGCACAAAAGAAGTCATTATTGTAGTAAATGATCAGTAATTCCACATTATAATCAAGATTGGATCCTGTCATGCAACACTAACTAGAGAATAAACTAGAACATACCTCCACCAGTTGGGGGCGCTGGTTAAGATTTTACATACCATACTGTATACAGTGTTATTGTGAATCTTGTGCGAATATACTGGAGGTTTTTACTTTTCAGATATTTCATTATAGATCAGCTGCAAAAGCTATGGATAATAATTATTGTATATCCAATCTATTGGACATCTCATTTCCTGGACATCAAATCTATTCTACATTAAATCTCTTGGATCCGATCAAGTATACATTAAATTTATTGCACATTCAATCTATTGTAAATCTAATCTATTGAACATCTAATCACTTGGACATCAAATCTATTGAAGATCTAATTACTTGTACATCCGATCTATTTTACATCTAATCTATTGCACATCAAATTTATTGAACATCTAATCGATTGTACATCTGATGTACTGTACAGCTTATCTATTGAATATCTAATCTCTAGTTCAAATCTCTAGGACATCAGATCTCTTGGGCATTCATTCTCTTGCTCATCGAATATTTTGTACATCAGATCTTTTGGGCATCTAGTCTATTGGATATCTGATCTCTTGGGCGTTTATCCATTCTTTTGGACATCTAATCTATAAGACATGTTTTGGACGCAGCCCTGTGGTATTAATAGTTTTATTTCGGCGATGGGTTTCTTGAGAATTGCAAATTAAGTGCATTGGACTAAAGCTAGGAGTTAACACATGCCATCAAGTGTGTGTGTGTGTGTGTGTGTGTGTGTGTGTGTGTGTGTGTGTGTGTGTGTGTGTGTGTGTGTGTGTGTGTTTGCTCTAAGCTATTCTATTTCCTATCAATAAAAAGCTGTATACTAAACAGTGTGCCAGTGCCTTATAAGAAAGAAGAGATACTGTGTGTGTGTGTGTGTGTGTGTGTGTGTGTGTGTGTGTGTGTGTGTGTGTGTGTGTGTGTGTGTGTGAGAGAGAGAGAATACACTGTTGTGAGTGTAATAAATATGAACGGTATGGATGTCTTTCTCTGTGTTTCTCGTATTTCTCAAAATGTCTTCAGCAAACCTTTGAAGTCAATTGAAGTGCAATCAAAGTACAAATGACACAAAAGGATAAACAGCCCAAGCGTAGGTTTTGTGTGTTTTGCCATGAAAGAGGCAGCTTTTCTGTTTACCGTCCTCACTATTCGAAAGAGAAAAGAGATGCAGCATGATTACAGGCTAGAACGACCAGACTTCAGGGGGGGGACAGGACAAAATAGCAATCAGGTATAGTGGTGCGTATATATGTCTTTCACTGTTTGTTGCTTTTGTGTATGTGTAATCGTTTCATGATGAGACCCCCTGCTAACAGGCGCAACCATGATGGTTTCAACAGCAACGGCGAGTGAAGAGACGATGTTTGGGTAGATATTTACCTTTAGCTCTGGATAACATTTATATCGCACAGTATTGGATGAGGTACACAATACGATATTCCCGAAACAAAAGTATTGCAGTAACACAATTGTATAGGACGTCTGTGGATGCGGTGGCATGAAATATTCCCTTCCTTCAACTAGGAGATCCAAACCTGCTCCAGCAGGACAATGGCCCTGTGTGCACAAAGCCAGTTTTATGAAGAAATGCTTTACACCAGAGATGTTCCATCTTTTCCACAAAGGGCCGCTTTACATGGTTTGTAGTAGAAAATGTATAGAAACTATAGAGCTTGAAACCTACTGAACACCTTTGGGATAATTGCAACGGCACCCCAGGCCTCCTCACCTCACCCACATTAATATCTGACTTAATACTAACACTCTTGTAGCTGAATGATCACAAATCTCCACAAACACTCTCCAATGTCACGTGGAACATCTTCCCAGAAGAGTGGAGGTTGTTATAAGAGCAAATGTGAAATAAGATGTTCAAAAAGCACCTGTCTTATGGTCAGGTGTCCACAATTTTTTAGTCCATAAATTGTAGGTTGATCCTGTATTTGAATAAACGTATTAACCTCCTGCTTAAACAATTTTCCAGTAAAAGTACAGTAGCTTTTGAATGGACCGGCGTATGGAAAATAAAAATACTGATCTATGAGAACTTTGTGAATAATGGATGCAGTTCAGGGATCCATTCTCCTGGACCATGTTTTGAGCCACACAGTGAGAACACACTCATTCCACACACTCTTACTAGAATGATGGTTAGTCTTGTGCTTTCACCACAGCTTCTCATTTTCTAGGAGACCCAAACCTGTTCCAGCATGAAAATGCCCCGTGCACAAACCCAGCTCCCTTTTCTAAATTTTGCAATGCAGTTTTAACATTACTGAAACCTTATATACACTGGCACTGTCTTTTCTTACAAATCACAATGTTAGTTTAAATTCTGATTGTTATAAAACAAAGTCTTGGTGGGAAAAACACAGATGCTGGCAACCCTGTTATTTACCGTGTTTTCTGCTCCGTTTTCCTTTTATGTTAATCGAGTAAGCGTGGGGCAGCGTGATTCTTTTCCCAGTGGGCCTTCATTAATGCTGTTTGCAGTTACTATTAACTCTCATGGGCAGTGAGCAAATAGAAGGTGGAATAAATCTTTTAAAGCGTTGCTCAGTCGAAAAGAATTAGTAATTTTAAAAGTGCATGGAGTTGCAAAGGATGATACTGTAATGAACATTGACGTTTGTTGATCAGGTGATGTACAGTGAGAGCTTGTGTTTTATAGGATACACAACACTGTTAAAACAGGGTTTTTAAAAGTCTCTTGTCATGTCCCATCAGCCCTAATGCCTCTAAATCACTGTACACTGTTTAGTGAAAACCGCATATCTTATACTTTCCTCCAGGGGGCACTAAACATTACATAATTTTACACCTTATTTTATTGGGGGGGAAAACATTTTGTTCATTTGAACTGGAAAAGGCCGTAATAGGACAGAATCTGCCAGACTACACATCCTAAAAAAAAAATGATGATTAAAGATAATAATAGTTAGGGTAAAAACTGTAAGATTTTCTGACAGTGTATGATCTTCTTTCATTAGTGCCGCAGTGCCTTTTAATAAGTATTTAGTCTTTTATATATTCATTAATCACTTTATTTACCTACTTTAATAGGTCAACAGAAACCTATCTATCTATCTATCTATCTATCTATCTATCTATCTATCTATCTATCTATCTATCTATCTATCTATCTATCCTGTCTTTCTGTCCTCCTATCTATCCTCTATTGACAGATTAAGTATGTCATATCTCAAACAGAAGCTGAGATGGTTCAGACTGCTGAACTACAATCTAAAATTCTTCTTTCAGCACTTAAAACTGACCATTTATAATCTTTTTATCTCCTGTGTCACCCTGGCTATAAGATTGCATCCTAATTTTTTTTTTTATATATTAGCACTAGGAGCATCTAGAGAACGCCTTGCAAAATTAGAAATTAACAGTTTTAAACCAATGAACACTGACAATCGGTACAGAGTATTAAAAAGTTATATATATTCCTTCTTTCCCTCCAATCTTATCCACACCTTCATCACCTTCTTTCTCTAGTTTCGCTTAATTCTCTCATACACCATTGTTCTTGAACGGTCAAGGTTTATGGTTCCTTGGAGAACCTTTCCAACTGCACACGTGCTTTTAAATTGCGGGACAACGGTCAGATTATGGTACTGTAATAAAAAAGGTGAGTTGAATATGATAAATGTCAGGGTTTGACCTCCTGGAGGAATCAATTAGGGTCTTGGAAAACAGGTCATGAGTGGTTTCGGAAAAGGTCTTTTTTGGCATTAAACAAAAAATTGTTCTTTGGGGAACCAAAAATTCTTCTTTGGTGTCATCGCTGGGAAAAAAAAAACGTTTTTTTGTCTTTATTGCATTTTTTTTCTTTGTGTTTGCAGGTTCTACTTCATTATTTACAGTTGAATTGACCTTAGCATCAGAAGAGAACGTGTTCTCTCTAAGTTATAGGTCACTAACTCAAACTCCCAGACATTGCCTTCCAACATGGCTTCACTGGACTCCCAACACACACTTCCACGTTCATAATCACCCTAATACTTATCGGTTACACCTGTTTCCAAATGCACTCAATGCAGCCCTCATTCAGATCACTGTGGAGTATATATTCAGTTCCCTCTGCCATTTCCTATGCCTTAGTTTGAGGTTTTGTTGTCCTATTTTTTTTCATGTTTCACATTCTCTTGATTGTTTTGCCCAGATCATGTTGTCTGCTGATTGACTGACCCACGCTTTTTGTACATTGACAGTATTTGGATTGCGATCTGTGTGTGTCATCGTAATCTGCATGTGTATCCACCATCGTCCTCATTACAAGACACTAAGAACTCCTTCACTCATAATACCTACACTTATTATTATAACCTGGTTTATGCTTAATCCCTCCTAAATGGCGTATTCTGGTTATTTCTGATTACACAGGTCGGGTTTAATTCATTTCCTCAGTGATATTTTCGCAATGAAACAACTTTTCAACACTTCTTTTTAAAGAGATTCAGGACCTGGGAATACGCCGTGATCGCACAAAAGTCGGTTCTGGAGCTTTGGAGGAGTTAAAGATCTGTGTGATTTATACCATAAATGTACATGGTCTGTACAGTACCGCTCTCTGGACAGTGTCCACTCACTGGTTATTGTTTTGTCTGTTTTTTTTCCTTTTTTGCAGAATAGTCGATGTTCTTAACAAGTGATAGATGTAAACATTTAGTGTCATTACAAAGCAAAGAAATTAGAAATTAATGTTTTTTAGCTTCTGTTTTGCTTCTCTTTCTCTCTCTCTCTCTCTCTGCTAGTCCTGCCTCGTTCTCCTAGTAGACATTAGTCTCAGTTTGCCACGAATGCTCCATTAGATCTCCATTACATTCTCACTAAAACTGTCATATTTTCAGCATCTCATATCCAAAACACATCAGTTACATCCAGCTCTAACAACCGGTGCTTCTTTTTTGTCCTCAAAAGCTTAAAATTCAAGACATGTTCCATCCTGACAACAACATCCTGACTGTCCCCATATTTCTATCATCCAGCACAATGAGTTCTATGATTTTGTAAAATCCAGATGTCCCAGTATTTTCCTGGCTGGTTGCAGAAAGAGGTGGAGAAAAGTTTAAAAAAAAAATGTGATCAAAAAATGAAAAAATTTGTTGTGCAGATTAAATCTGTGGGCTGTTAATAAGTCGAGTGCCTGGGATTGGTTCTTATTCATCGGGCATTTTATTATTATTTTTTAATTAATATATATTTTGTAGAAATTGTAATAGTTGGAAGTGTAGATTGTTGGATTTTATGTTTTATCATATTATTATTATTATTATTATTATTATTATTATTATTATTATTATTATTATTATTATTATTATTATTATTATTATTATTATTATTATTATTATTATTATTATTATTATTATTATTATTATTATTATTATTATTATTATTATTATTATTATTATTATTATTATTATTATTATTATTATTATTATTATTATTATTATTATTATTATTATTATTATTATTATTATTATTATTATTATTATTATTATTATTATTATTATTATTATTATTATTATTATTATTATTATTATTATTATTATTATTATTATTATTATTATTATTATTATTATTATTATTATTATTATTATTATTATTATTATTATTATTATTATTATTATTATTATTATTATTATTATTATTATTATTATTATTATTATTATTATTATTATTATTATTATTATTATTATTATTATTATTATTATTATTATTATTATTATTATTATTATTATTATTATTATTATTATTATTATTATTATTATTATTATTATTATTATTATTATTATTATTATTATTATTATTATTATTATTATTATTAT